>APFE030965605.1:9295-27269 GCA_000404065.3 Pinus taeda | reverse complement strand
CAAGGGCCACATGTAGATTTACAATTTACTTGTCTTTTCTAGTTTCTATTAGACTTTAGTTTTCATAACTGTTGAGTTTTGAGTCCTTGACTCTTGACTCTTTCATATCATAATGATATTTTTTGTAACAATATATCACTGTGACAATGAAAATTTGAAGTTTGAAGTTGGGCCTTGGCAATTATAACTCATTGGTAATGATTGTGAATTATGAATATGATGCTTCGTAAAAGACTAAAGTTGTTTCATTTCATTTCATTATTCATGTTTCATTTTATAAATTTATAACATTTCATATCATGTTAACAGTTAGAAGTTAGGACTTAGAAATATCTAAGATATTACTTCTTGTAATGGTTAAACTTAGTTTACAAGTACCTGTACAACTTTGGTAATCAATGATGATAAATGCTATTGAATTTCAATTTTAAAAACTTGAAGTTGAAACTTTAAGATTGAATGTGATGAATCATGATTCATGAGATGATGAGACTCAATATGTTGCAGTTGTAATATGTGTAAAATTACTATCTTGTGGACATCGTTGATGACGATTATAATTTCTAGATGATTGATGTGATATGGTTCAATGATTAATCTATGTTTTTTTATGTTTTTTATGTCTAATTCATCATTCTACATGTTTTTGTTGACATATATGTATCAAAAATTAAAAAATATAAAAAATATATATTTAAAAAATCGCTCCCGGATTCGCTCCCAAACCGGGAGCTTCTGAAAATGGTCGCTCCTGCTCCCGCTTCCGCTCCCGCTCCCCGCTTCCGCTCCCGCTCCCAAGTAACATAGCTTCTGATTCTTGTATATTGTAAAATGAAAGAAAATTATTATTATTATTGGAGCATGGGTTTCATGCTCAAGGTCTTTTGTTTTATAGGTCAAGCACCCATTGAGTGCTTCTAGGGTTTGTCCTAGGTCAAGAAGTCAAAAGAGCCATTGTCAAGAGTTACCATCACGCACATTGTAAGTTGTAAAGAAAATTATTTTTGTCATTAAAAGTGTCAAAATACCCTTCAAGGCCAAGTCGGCCTGGAAGCTGGGAATTCGGCCTATTTTGAGGATCCACGTCCACCTTGAGAAGCCTATATAAAGAAGGGAACTCGACCTCCTTGAGACACATTCATCACTCATTCATTCATGCAAAGGAGAAGAGCAAGAAGGCAAGCGAAGAAGGAAGAGGATGAATAAAGATTGTTTTTGGGCTAATTCTCTCTCACACGTGCGAAGAAGAGAAGCTAGGGTTTGCTTCAAGGTCAAAATTCTCTATTTGTTGGAAGAGGATCAAATCTTCTGGAAGAAGGGTCTACTAGGTCACCTACTAGCCATAGAAAAGGAAGAAAGGCAAGCAAAGTTGTTGGGAGGCCTTGGAAGGCTAATTTCACTCACACGTGTGGATGCAGTAGCAATTGCAGGGGGGGGGGAAATCAGACCTCCAGTAGAGGTCGAAATTTTGAAGTTGGGGATCGAAGTTGTGCTAGTGGAAGAGATTTGATTGGGTTTGACTTGGATAAGGGAAGCACATCATTCAGAAAAGTTGGACTTTGTCTTGGAGAGTATTGGTCTTGGTCTAGAGGTCTTAGAATTCGTCAAATGAAGAATCTATAAGAAGCGAAGAGATTTTGCGGGTTTTCCTCTCAAGTCTAGAGATTTTGGCCCTGGCTTGCAGCGTACATTTTGTGTTCTTGTGTATTATTGTTCTTCTTGTTTTGGTAGTTGTTTGATGATATTCGAACATAATAATAAGTGAAGAAGCTAATTAAGTAAGAAAAAGTAAAAAGACATCACAAGCATTTATCATAGAAAGAGAAATCATCTTAATTATTGCCCTATAGATTTTTCAAGAATGTCCTTCTAGGACTATTCTTATCTTGGATTCCCAGTCCTCAAAGAATATCGGCTCTCTGTGACTACTCTTATCTTCGATGCCTACCTCATCTTCAAAGAGTAGCAGATGCTAGATGCTTACCCAATCCTCTATTCTTTCTTCACAAAATGAAGACAAGTAAAGAAGAAAGAAAGAAAATTAGTTTAACATCCACGAGGCTAAAATTAGCCTATGGGACAAATTGCTTCTTCATCTGGTTGATGTATTTGGTCATTTTCCTGTGAAGCCTCACAATAAACGCTTCCAGCTTCTCGACAAACCCCTCACTAAATAGATTATCCCAAGAGCTAGTTGCCAGAATAACTGCATAACTTTCCCTATTGTCTTTGAAGGCCTCGCATTCTAAAATGAAATGTTTTTCTATTTCCACTTTTCTAGAAGAACAAAAAATACATACTCTTTCTTCCCACACTTCTTTTGGCCTTTTTCCATCGCCCTGTTTCACAACGAAGTTGATGAGAATTAGTCCTTAACTGAGCAATAATAATTCTGGCTCTCCAAGAAATATTGGCCTCTATGTACGCTTTTTGTTGATGATTAAGTGAAGGATTAAACACTTCAATATAGTACTTTTTCTCTCTCCCTAGCTCCTTATCCCAAGTACACTTGTGGAACTTATCCATAACAAAGGCTTTTTATCTCTTTACTATTTATGGGACACGCATTCAAGCAAATACCCCATTTACTAAACCATTTGTTATTTTGCTACATCCAAGTTTTTTGTCTTTTGCACAATATGTCATTAAAGACAACCTTAGGTGATCTACCCTCTTCCATTTGCTCAAATTTTTTTAAATACCTTATGAGTCACACCATAGCAATTGCTTCAATAGGAGCAGCCCCTGTTTCACTTAACAAGATAGCATAAGGAATTGCACTTTTAATTTTGAATTTGTTTGTAATCAAACGCTTCTAAATTTTCTCAATTTGTTTCAACTGCATGTCGGATGTACTGCTGGCCCACAATTCACAGCCATAGAGAATCACCAAAATCACTAGAAGCCCAAAAAGAGTTTGAGTGGTTTTCCTGTCCCATAACTCTGCCTCTCTACACCTATTTTGAAAAGCATAAAATGTTTTCCAACCCCCCCAAACTTCTTTTCTTTCTACAGCCATCCCAGCTTAGACTTTTGTTGAAGTCAGTTCTGAGGTATTTGTAATCCGCAACTTCTTCCAGAATGTTGCCTTCAAAGTAGAACTTTTGCTAGTTATGTTTTCTTTTTTTAGAGAAAACCACTACTTTTGTTTTGCTAATATTGACTTGCATCCCCACCCTTCCATAAAAATGCTCAAGGGATAGTAAGTGCTCTTGCAAACCAAGAGCAGATTTAGCAATCAGAATAAGGTCGTTTGCATACAAAAATAGCTTTATAACAAATTTGCCCAAATAGATACCATCACCCCCTTGCGAATTTAACCACTCCTCAAGCTTGTCAATATATAAACCAAAAAGGGTGGGAAACAGTGGGAAACCTTGCTTGACCTCGATATCGCTTCTAAAATTTTCATAAATGTCTACTGAAGTTCTAATTTTGACTTTCACCTCTTCATACAGCCTATGCATAGTTACTCTCAAACATTTAGGAACCCCAGGTTCCTCCATTCTGTTCCAAAGCTTATCTCTAGGAACCATGTCAAACGCTTTTCTGAAATCAACAAAGCAACAAAAGACTTCTTCCTTTTTCTCCCAAACTTTTTCAATGATGTGCCTTAAAGTTATACAATGATCAACAGTGGAATGCTTAGGTTTAAAACCCGTTTTCCCTTTGGCATGCTTATCGCCTTCTTTTGCCCACTTGCTGATTTTATTTTCTAGTATGCTTCTAAATAGCTTTGCAAACAAAGGGTTTATCATTATGGACGCATAATTGGTGGAATTATTGATGTCATCACTCTTGAAAAGAGGTATTGCGAGACTAGCTGTCCAATTTGTGGGGAACCCCTATTGTATGATGTTGAAAATTTTTGTAATGTGAGGAGCAAGCATCTTTGAGCCCCACTTTAGATACTCTGCTTGGAGTTCAGCTAAGTCTTTTGCTTTTACAACACCCAACTTCTTGATGCCCATCTCTACCTCTTGCACCATCAAGAGTTCAGTATCAGTTTTGACCAATGGGGGAGTGTCAACCTTGGGATCTTGCTCATAGAGTTGTCTTACATAGTCAAACCATTTAGAAGTTGTAATACTATTTTCAGTTTGCAGCTTTCTCGGTTGGAGCTCCTTCCAAAAGAATTTGGGATTATTTTTCCCAAGGAAGATTAGTTCTTCCCTCCTTGGAACCATGAAATCAACCTTTTTCTTTCTTAATATCTTCTTGTAAGCTTTGAGCTTTATGTTATCCTTGTTTGACTCTTTCCACATTCTCCTTCCCTTTTTGCATTCCTCATCTAACCAAGGATTAACTAGAAAAAAAATTGTTTCAGACTTCTTAATTTTTGCTCTTTTGCACTCTGCAAGTGCGCTTTGAATTAAATGTGTTAATTTGTGACTATGAAGGTCGTGAATTGGGATTTTCTCCTTCTCGGAGAGCCTCTCTAGCGTCATTTTGAAGGTATTACAATTTTTTGGAGTCAAAAGAATTCTGCCCTTTGGCAGATTTTGTTGAACACATTGAGTTTCTTACTCTAATTGTTTTTTCCCAGTCGAAGGGAAACCTAAATAATTGGCTTGTGATCTGATTTTAAGTCCCAAAGTTGATCCCCAATCAAAACTTCCTCCATTTTAACACACAAACCATGTGATCAAATTACATAATCTACTACACTTGCTCCATTGTAAGTATTGCAAGTGAGATTACCGGACTTTGCCCATCTAGTCAAGCCATTAAAAATGACTAAATCGAAGGCCCCACATAGAGTAAGCAATTGTTCACCAAATAGATTACAACCCTTGTCCTCTGAAATTCTTTCCCACTTATGATTACTCTCTTTTGTAAGCCAAATAGGGTCGCAATCGTCTTGACAACAAAGAATGTTAGCTTGCTCAATTGCAGTCCTAGAATTGAAATCACCCATTATAAGGACTTCACCTAGTTGAGAATATGTTGTAATATCTGCTTTTAAGGCTGCATAGGGATCTTTGTGGTCAAGCCCTTTACATTTGTATATTTTTTAAACTTGCGGCACGAAATAGCACGCTGCAATTCTGATGTGATTTCCATTTTCTGATATTTTAAACCAAATGAATTGTTTATTTGAGTCTTCTTTTTTTAACTGAATGAGACGGCCTTATTTTTCCCTACTAATACCATGATACCTCTGTGTCCTTTGCCATTCCCTGCTACTTTGTTCCACACTACCATCTTCCAGATCCTTCAAACAAAGGTGTCTTGCACCCTTCATGCTCATGTGTTTCTATGATGCAAAGTATGTCTCTATCTTCCACAATAGGCCCTAACCCAGGTCCTCGTCTCCATGGGTAACCTCTGCAGTTCCAACAAACTAATCTTAAGGAAACTTGGGTATGACTTGATTGCTATTTATTTTGACATGCAAGACTCACAGTTGAGTCTCTGTCCGTGCTTTCCCATACTAACCTTGCTCCCTGATTTCCTGTTGAAGAGTTTGTTGCCTCTTCTTTATTACCATCTTGCTGCTCTGTTTTGGAAGGAGGTCCAAATCGTGCTATCACAGCTTTACCTTTATAAATCCATGCTCTCTTGCCTTCATCTCTTGCTGCCCTAACCTTTAACATTTCCTCCCTCCTTTCCTCTTGTTGTCGTACAGTTAAATCTTCTTCTAGAAAAAAACGAGAACCCCCCAAGAGATGCTTCTTGCTTAGAATGATATATTTATCACGCAAGCTAGGCATGATGACTTGTATTGGCCTGGCCCTCTCACCGTTACACTTACCCACCCTCCATGCTTGGCATATTTGTCCTTGCCATAGCAACTTGTCTTTCAAGAAATTCCTTGCAAGATCAAGAGTACATTCATTTTTCCCATAGTCTTTCACCCCTTTAATAATTATGTTTGTTTCTCTATTTTGTCTATCCTTGCTTTCTCTATCTTGCATGTTGTCAACCCGAATGTTTGTTTCTCCTTCCCTATAAGCAGAACTGCTAATAACTTGGGCCCAAGTTTTGGAAACCTTTGTGGAATCTCCTTTCCTTTCTTCTGTTGCTTTCTCTTCATGGTTGTCTATTTGGGAAACCGCTTTCCCTTTATCTTAGGATGGTTTCGCATTCATCACCTTTATACTTTCCACTACAGATTTCTTTATGTTTTGCACATCTACCTTCATGCGTTGCCATTTTGTCTTCCCTAAGAGGAGAGCTTCCTATAGCAATGCCACTTGTTCTTTCAAAACTTTATTGCTTTCTGCTAAAGCCTTGTTCTCAGTTGTTATAATATGAATTTTATGATCTCTTTCTTGCTCTTTAGCTTCTAAAACCTCCAACCGTTGTTTTGCATTTAACAATTCTTCCACATCAATATTAGATGACCATGTGAGAGGTGTGGATGTGTGGTTTGAGTGCTTATTGTGAAGGGCCCGAGTACTTTCTCTTTGAGACAGTTTTTCCTTGTTTTCTCCCATTTTGAAGGCTAACCTTCTTTTTAAAATGCCCCGATATTGTTTGGCATTGACCCAAACCCACTTCCTAGCTTTGGCAGATGAGGCAATTTTCACTTGCACTAGATCATTTGTTTCCACAGGTTCTGAAATTTCTTGTCTCGTTGTCATGTTTGAATGCATTTCTAGCTGATTCAATTCTCCAATGCTTGAAACATCGAAATTTAAAATTTTCCCCAAAAACGTAGTTACATGTAGTCTGAGATCCACCCTTTATTTCAAGCCATGGTTGTGTCTCGTTGACATATACTACTGTTTGCAATTTTTTTTAATCAAGAAAGTATGGATTTATAAAACTTTCACAGTATTTCTTTAATCGACTTGAATGGTCAGATCTTGAATCTGCATCCTTTATATGTGGGCCTGTGTCCATTACACAAAGATCAAAAGGACAAGAAGTCTTCATCGAGTATCATCCGGTCACCACTGTTTTCATTCCATTAACAACAGTGGCCTTCAATGATGCTGAGAAAAATCTAAGCCTTGCACATGGTTGATAGCGTATGCCATCCACCACTCATTCCGATTGGAAATAAAGATTTCCTTCAAAATAGTTCTGACAATCCAAGACCGATGCAATGTCGTTATCCTAAGCCTTACTCTCCCTCTTACCTAGGGAAGATATACACATTCCTATAAAAGGAATGTACCCAAGTTCCCTCTTATCCAGGGACTCGTGCAACCTCCCTCTTAACCAGGGACTTGTTTCCAAGCTCCCCCTTAACCAAGGACTTGTTTCCAACAACAACTTTCTGCTCTTTGGTGGAGATCATGGGACCTTCAGTTGCTTGTAAAGCTCCTCCTTTCGATGTCATGAATTCCATCTTCATCATTATGGAGCCTTCATCTTGTAGGGCATCAACCATCCATCACTTTCCTTACGAACCATGTGAGTCATGTCATCCTTTTCATCGAAAAGTGATATTTTAGTCCACATATGGCTCTTCTTCATACAACTACCTCTTCCAAGACATGTTTCCTTTAGGATCCTTCATCCAACCACGAGTGTTAGTTGTAGGTGACATTTACAACTCTCTTTTGGTAGCCCTGCGTCAATCCATCCAGATGTTGTTCAAAACTAAAAATGAACATCAAATCAAAGTTACCTTTTATGATGGCCTTTCATCATGACATCTTTCTTGCAATATCAACATTTTGCACATTCATAAGCACATCTCCAAGACTTTCAATGTCAAGGGTCTCCTTTCTTCTCCTTTCTTTATATTTATAGACCTTATCAGGGTCTTCATGCGTTCTCTATGGAGATGTCATGGCCAATTCTTCTAGTCATACAATGTTGATTTCCTCTTCTACGTGACCATAGTTGCATCTTTCACGATCTCTTCTTTCTTTCTTAACATATTGCTCCCAAGAACTTCCATCTATAGTTCCTTCATCTTTGTCAACCACTCCATATTCCATATGAAGACATATTATGTTGATTTCATCTAGTCAATATGTGAACCATGCCTTCATGCATCTTTCCAAAGGAGGAGATCCCTTTTCTTTGATCATGCTCATGAGATAGAGCATTTACCCATGCAACCATATGACGACATGACTCAATTAAACACATGCATACATACCTCTTTCCTTCTTTTGGTAATCTAGGCTTCCTTTCCTTGCTTGAAAGTTCTTCAACCATGCTGCATTCCTTTGTCATCATACCATAATCCTTCTTAAACCATGAATCCCACACAAGATGAAATGATTAGCGAGACACTTGCTTCTTCCAAGTAGAGGGGAACCTTCTAATGAAGATTTCAACGGAGGATCTTGATTATCCTAATCCTGCAAATACTCCTTCCTAATGGTGATGCATGGTGAACTCTTTCTATCCTCTATCATGCTAGATGACTTTCTTCTACCCATAAGTACTACTTATGCTTTTAATGAGGTTACCAAGAGTTATTTCCTTTTGATGATGACAACTACAATCATGTAGACTTCAACTTCTGCTATCTTTGAAGCTTCTATAATGATGTCATGAGATCTTGCTTTAATCGTATGCTATTATGATGCATGATGCATCCTATCATGCTTATAATGTTTCCTACCATGATAGTTATATTTTACAAACCTGAAAAAAACTAAGTGAAGAAGATTATCTCAGTCATAGTAGAGATCTCTCACTTCTTCCTTCTTTGATTTCTTTCGCTCACGCTCTTCCACTTCTTCGGTGATATGCACTTCATTCCTTCTCTTGTTGTCTTTCTTCAGTTTAGGATAGTTTCTCTTGTAGTGCCCATTCATTGGATCTTTGACATATTGACTTCTTCTTTCTCAGAGGAGCAAACTTCCCAAACTTTCCTTTTCTCTTAGCCATGGCAGCAAATGCTTAAACTTGTTCATTTAATCCCACGTCACATTTTGCCTTCAACTTGGTTTCCTCAATCTTACATAATGACCAAAGTTCATTGAATGGAGTGGCTTCCTTCTCTCCATATATGCTTGATACGAAGCTACCCTATTCCTCTGGTAGTGCATTGAGCACAACTGTGATCATTTCTTTATCGGACATTATTTCTCCCAACTCTTGTAGTTGGTCTCTTATTTCTAACACCCTCATAAGATATGCGGCTATTCCTTCTTCCTTTGATACCTTCATCTTATATAGCTTGGTTCTCAAAGATATGACTTCTCCAACAGTGCTTACGGAGAACAGTTCTACTAGCTTCTTGTAGATTTATTTTGATGTCTCCAACTTTGATACATAAGGTATGAGATGATGGATTCTATAAGGATCCTTTGAGCCCTTACTTCCCCTTTCATATACTTTGCTAGAGCTTGAGCTTCTTCCTTAGGAGGTTTGTTGATTGAACCCTTAACATGTTCAATGACTTCATTTTCTATGAGGATCAAATTTGTCCTCTTCTTCTATGCAAGAAAGTTTGATGACCCAACCAATTTGTCGCTCTCCTTGCAAAATGAAGTCATTTCAATAGATTTGGACATAGATATAAGGATAGTTACTTATCAAGTGAAGATATTCCTTGATGATGAAATCTTCAACTTGATGCCTTTCTTGATGATGTAGATAATATAAGATGTATTTTTGATGAAGATGTCTTCCTTCAAGCATGCTTTGATGGTGACTCTTGACTCAAGAAGAGAGAGATCACCTTGATTCATTGATGATGATGGCAATGCTTCTTCTTGCTTCCCTTGGATGTAGACTTCAAAATGCTTCAATGTGTAGTCCTTCTTTGAGTGGAGATAGGGTCCTTGAGGTCTTGATTGAAAAATATGTGAGCTTCTCAAGAATGCTTCAAGTGAAAAACCCTTCTTTGGATGAGCTAGGGTTTTGAGGTCTTCTTTGATATTCCTTCCTTCAAAATGATGAGTGGATTAGTCCTTTGATGATTTCCTTGTGCTTGGCATTTATGTATCCTTTCCTTCGTGATTTGATGTCCTCTTGATGTCTTGACCTTCCTTGATACTCCTTTTAATGGTCATTTTTCAAGTTGCCTTTCCTTGCCTTGTCACCTTAGCTCTAATACCATGCTGAGAAATCTAGAGCAGCTAGATAAGGTGATTTCTTGTCTTTGATAACTACTTGTGATGTATTTTTACTTAACTTGATTAGCTTCTTCTTTCTCTTGATTATATTTAATATTCTTATCATCAAACAACTACCAGATCATAACGAACAATGAGGCAAGAGGACACAAGATGTAGGCAATCAGCTGGGGCCAAAACCTCTCCACTTGAGAGGAAAACCCACAAGAATTCTTCTCTTCTTATAGAATCTTCAATTGATGAATTCCAAGACCTAAGACCCTTGACAAAGAACTCTCCAAGACCAAGTCAACCTTTCTCCTTGATGAGCTTTATTTCCAACAATTTCGACCCCAACAACTTCTTCTACAACTTCAACCCAGCAATTTCTTCTAGAACTTCGACCCAACAGTATCTTCTGGAACTTCGACCCAACATTCTTCTAGAACTTCGACCCAGCGGTTTCTTCTGGAACTTCGACACAACAATTTCTTCTACAACTTTGACCCAGCAATTTCTAGCAATTCGACTTGCCCAATAACTTTCCAGCACTTCAACTTGCCCAACAACCTTCCAGCAATTCAACTTTCCCAACAACTTTAGAAACCCTAACACAAGAGAGAGAGTGAGAGGCCCAAAACTTTGATCTTGCTCTTCTTCTTCTTTTTCATCCTTTTCCAGCTTCTATCTTGAGGAGATCAAACTTGCTTGAGAGTGTGTCCAAATGAAGTCGAATTCCTTCTTATATATAGGCTTTTGAGGGGTACAAATTGCTATCTTTAGGCCGACTTGTCCCTTTCTGTAGGCCGACTTGATCTTTGCACCATGACGAGGTCTTGGAGGGTCTTTTGACTCTATTTAGAAACACAAAAAAAATTCTTTACAATATGTAACATACCCAAATGGGTCTTCAATATATGGCAATGACTCAATTGACCTAGAAACACTCAATAGGTGCTTGACCTGAAAATAAATTTCCCTTGAGGATGAAACCCATGCCTTAAGAACAACAATAATAAATTCATTTTTCTCTTTTCATTAAATACATAAAATCATGATCACATGTCATTATGAAGAACGAACCTAGTTACATATTTCAACACAGCGAAATAGTCGTTGACCTCAGGGGTCGAGCTAGATAGGAGAAAAAAGACGTGTTTGGTTCTGTTTTTTCTCAAGTTCTGGTACAGGTCGAAGGAGGGAGGTTGGTCGTGTATCTAGTGATGGTTTTGTGGTCAAGTTTTGTGCATCTGAGTTGTGAAATATCATTGTGTTAGGGTCTGAATTGTCTGTGTTTCTAATTTGTGTTAGGGCCAAATTTCTCTCTTTTGTTCAAGTGGGCCAACACTCCCTTTAAGAGTTGTGCACAAGGTCGAGAGGGCATTCTGTCTGTTGAGTAAGGGTCGAGCTCAAGTAGGAGTGGAGCAAAGGAGAATACGGTCCTGTATGTTGGGTTTTGGAGTTGTTGCAATGGAGATATGAAGACCGAGTTCTCTAAGGTAGTGCATAGGAATGTGTGATAGTCTAAATTGTGTTAAGGGCTGAGTTTATCTTCATAGGACTAGGTTGCAAGGAGGTTGTGTGGCAGAATCTTTAAGGAGAAGAAGTGTAGGGTTGGAGTGTGAGGTAAGTTTGTCCTATGTGAAGGTTTGGACATCAGGTATACTACCCCTAAGTACAGTGAATAAAGAGAAAACTTGTCATTGTTAAGAGGGCAGTCTTTGGATCCCTAGGTACAGTGAACCAAGAGGTGATTCGTTGTTGTGTGGCCTACACAGTAAGTCCTAGATCAATTGACCGTGTGAGGGCTGGTTTGATTCCCTGGTTCAGTGAAGTCAATGATAAGAGGGTAGAAGTTGAAGACCCTAAGAGTAGGTTATCTTGGAGGAACAAAAGGGTTGCTAGAGGACAGTTTGGAAGCCTATGTTCAGTCATTCTAGGAGCAACGAGAAGATTGATAGAGGCAAATTGGTCAGCTAAAGATGCAAGCATTCTAAAGTTACAAAATTACTTGTGAGCAACAAAAGAGGTGGCAAGGAACCTGCCAAGTGTTCAATGTACGTGGACCAAAAGGGCTAAGTGAGATCTCCTTTAGCAAGTAAGTCAAGTGTATCCTCTTCAAGGGTAGTTTGAGTGTCATAAGTTGTTGACATCAAGCCCTAGTTGTTCTTGAATCAGGGCTAATTGTAAGGACCATGATCCCTAGTATGAGAGCCCTATGTTTGTTGTATTAAAGTTTGTAACATAACAAGTTTTGGGTTGAAAAATTCTCTTGTGTACTACATTGATTCACTATTGTATGTTTTCCACTATGCAAAGTGCTTGTGTTGTCATATTTTAGTGTGTTTGTGATCGTGTTTTAGACACATACTTGATTCTTAAGTGTCGAGGAAAAATTAACAAAGTCTACTAGACCCACAGAACCCTTCATCTAGACCACCATTGCCCTATTTCCACATTTGATCTACTACAACACTCTGTTCAAACCTTAAGAGATCTAGATATGTCCTTTAGCACCCTTGATCTGACCCTTGCAACCTGAGATCTAATCCTTGGTTTACCAGATCTAACCCTCAGCCTTCCAAAACTGAAGCTAGACACTTTGTCTTAGCAATGTTAGGCCATACTAGACCTTATCCATCTTGCAGCCTTCTCTAACCTAGACCAGCCTACTAATTTGTGCCTCAGCCTTCATCTCAAGGTCTCAACCCTCCAAAAACTACCCTCTATAGGCCTACTGCCCACGACCAACATAACCAACCTGCAGCTCTTCACTCCCTTTTGCATATAGTCTTGAGGAGTCTCGACCCCTTTCCAGTTGCCTTAGAAGCCTTATGCTTTACCTGCAACAAGAAAACTAAGGCTTCCACCCTTCTCCAATACTCAAAATGGAACATGACTAGGTCTCTAACTTCCACGACCTTGCCTTAGCAAATATGGGTTGCTCCCATTAGCTTTCCACCTTCATTAGGGTCTGCAGCCCCTTGAACAGAACTCGGCCCTCCTATGGCATGCTTAGCATAAGAGGGCTACAACTCTCATGCACACGATGTGTCTCATGAAGCTCACTTTAGGCTCCTTTTATACTTTTCCTTGGGTCACTTAGGAAACCTTCTAGATCTAGGGTTTTCACTTCTTTCACCCTTGTTATATTTAATTAGTTTTCTTTTGGTGCTAAACCCATTGCTTCGGTCGAAAACCCCACTTTTGGGTAAATCGACCAATAAAAAACTTATTGGTGGGTTGTTCGAAACTATGAAAGGTGACAAAAAGTTGGCAGTCTCATTCTATAAGTGGCAACGAGGAGCCTAAGGAGAGGATAGGCGAGTCAATGTAGGAGGAAGTTAAGGAGAGGATAGTTGAGTCAATGTAGGAGGAAGCCATCAAGAACATCCAGGAACACTCCCAAATAACAAGAACCATGGCACTTATTGTTGTAAAGCAAAAACTTCCAACATTTAGCAGCATTGAAAATGAGTACCCTGTTAGACACTATAATATCTATGAAATAATTTCATTTGCCAATGGGTATGTCGTTATGAACATAAATATGTAAAAAATAATACAAATAATAATAGTAATTAAGAATATAATTATTGATTATGAAAGGACATATTTCAATAAACATCATTGTTCATGAAAGGGTGTCTCATCTAGTATAAGGGGCCCTCATTTGTAACCGTATTATTATATCATTTTTATTCAACAGTAATATATAATATTTATTCATCCTTGTGGATATTTTCATATTCCACATATTTTGAATATTTTGTGTGTGAGCGAACTTTGTTCGTCTCATTTGGCATTAGAGTTTTTGTTTTTTGATCCTGCCCTTTGGCCCTATTTTCCAAACTTGTCTGACAAGGCTTTTAACCACACAAAAGATTTATAAGAATTCTCTCAACCTCAATTCACTGACCACATTAGGCCTTTGGCCTTTACAATTCAGAATCTAATTGGATAAAAAAATTATCGGCCATCTACAAATTTGAATTCCAAAAAGAAAAGAAAAAATCATTGTCATACAAAGATAAGCTATGTTACTCTCAAGAAGCATCGTAGAATATTCTGAAAAGCTTTATGTTGCAAATCTAGTTGTAATTGCCTCTATGCATCTTCCATACATTTCATAGTTATAATTGGTACAAATCCGTCGCAAATCAATGTGTAATTGCATATGTACAAATGTTGCATGAATCAACTGTTACAACTACCTTTCCACAGTACCAACGCATACCTATCATCATCTGTCATACAACCAACATCTACAACCCTAGTGGAAACTAGAAAAAAAAAAAAATCAGCCGCCATTGTAAGAGGTTGCAGGGATGTGAAACTTTCAACTACTGAAATTTCTATTGCAGCCACTGGTATTATTTCTTCTAACTGTTAATTATTTAGCAATTTATTGCTATAGCAACAACAAAATAAATACATTGCAATCTTCACAAAAACACTGTGGAAAATAATAACGTTGGAAACTGAGAAATACTATAGCACACACACGTAAAAATTGACACAATTATTTTTGGACAAAAGTCCCTGGAAAAACCCAACTTGGGAAAACCGATGCAGCAACTGAGGGTTTTTATTATTATGCAGCGGTGAAATAATCTGAGTACAGTCTCGATGCCAAAAACTGGCAATCCTGCAAAGAAAATACTAGCAAAAGTTATCTTAGCGAAATTTCGGTACAATCACAGGAAGGGTCTCTATCAATTTTGGAATAATTGCAGAGGTAATATTACAGACTGGAGCAGAGAAGGTTTCGGTGATACGACAGTGATGTCTCCTCACTGTCTTAGAGCAAAGACTTTGGTACTCTGTCTCACAACAAAGAAGAGATCGGTACCACTAAAGAAGAAGGTCACATGTGTGTGACTAGATCTCAGGGTACTGCATGAAGGTGGTCTCTGTGTGACTATCTTTACAGTGATCTCATATGGTGCAGGAAAAGGAACCAAAATAAAGTAAACAAGAAGGTAGAAGAAGACTTGTGGCTTGGTCTTCGAGTGGCTAATAGATCAAGGGTCTTGATTTTTTATTTGTCAACTGGAATCTCTATAAGAAGAATTTGTGCAGGTTTTCCTCTCAAACAGTTAGAGGTTTCAGCCCTGGCTGATAGCTTACATGTTGTGTCTCTTGTTTATTTATGATCATGCATTGATTACTATTTGATGAAGAAGAACACTAATAATCTAACATGAAGAAGATCCTAATCTAAAGAAGTAAAAAGCATTCACAAGCAGTCACTAATGAAAGAGAAATCAACTCATACTAATGCCCTAGATTTCTCAACACTCTGCACCATGGTCGCACAACCACTGTCAGGGCATTATAACTCTAACATCGCATTTCCCTCGCTCAGTGAATATTGTGACAACAAACCCTGCAACTTGCACCAACCATACCTAACATATTATCATCCAGAATAGTTATTACAGTCCAAACTGCCATTTGCATATTGTCTGTACTAGTGTGTACTCTATTTAATATTAACTAGAGGGATCGGACGAATCTGAATATGGGTGTGAGAGAAGGTTGTGACCTTTGATGTATTAATGAGATGACATTTTATATTTGTTAAAGGTAGAAATTATTTGAAAGTCAAAAGGGTTATTGAAAACATTTATCTTATATATATATATATATGTTAGAAAAGGGGAGAATATATTAAATATTTTATAAAACAAAAAGCATAAGAGGGTACGTTGCATAAAGTGTAACAACCCAAGTAAAATATTAAGGTATTCTTTAGATTGAGAAAAAAAGGTTAGACATACTTTTATAAATTGTAAAAATCAAAATCAAAAAACAAAAAACAAAAAAGGTAAAGATATTATAGTAATTTTGCCAAAAGTCGTACATGGAGTTAATCACTAACGAGAAGGAAATGGAATCTATAATGGATGAGAAAGGAAGATTTCCAGAAACTTCATATAACTATGCTTCAGTACTATTTAAAATTAAAGGTATTCTTGCAGGGAAAGATGTTACTATTTCTATCTTGTTCGTCGAAGATAAGAATTATATAAACCCTAAATTCGCTAACCAATTGGTGATTCTTGAGTCAAAAATAATTGAAAAATTAGAACTCTGGAACACAAAACAATATGACATGACCGATTTACAATTAAATATTGGGGACTATACATTTATATCGCAATTTTCCATTCAATCCCTATGGGGCGATTGAGGTGACATAATTACGGGTTTTCCCTGGATGGAATCACTGGGGTCCTTCATCTTAAATATGAAAAAGAAATTTTTGAAATTTTCCTACAAAAAGAAAAAACAACACTACAGGATGCGACATTGAAACCAAATTCAATAACACCAAAAGACATAAAAAATATCCCAAAATTATTTCTTTAAGAAAACCAGAAGGCAATGCGAAATATGCAGAAAATTAGTTGAAAAGATTGAAACAGAAAAAAACAAAGAAGTTACTCGGCTCAAGGACCACAAGGATAAATTATTGACACAAATTAAGAAACTTTAAAATGACAAGAAATCGTTAAAAAACAAATTAGAAGAACCCATCACGAAAGATGTAATGATGTCATCAGCCATAACTATCCAAGTTGAAGAAAAAGGAACGAATACCAATCTAGTCAAGAAGATGACAAACCAGTTGAAAGGAAAACATATTCAGATGTCACAGTTCAAATGATGGAAAATCCAAATGAAGATTTTGTAACCAACTCAACAACAAAAGTACCTGAAGTAAATTAGAAAGTTGTCACATGCATGATAAGGGAAAATCAAACCACAAGGACTCTTTATCGACATCTGAATCACAAGAGCAGGCAACCCAATCATTCTGCATATTTGTATCACTCAGAACAAAAATAACGAACTTATGTTGTGAATACAACTAATGTCAGTATAATTCAGTCTTGCGATAACAATTCTCATGAAGTATCCAATAACCACAAGATTCCACAGAAGATTAGTTTAGGATGGTCAAATCCCTTCTCAATGCGACAATTTTGTCTATCACTCAAAGGATCCTATCATCATGTATCAACGAAGATGACAACTTGAAGAACTATGAAAGATACCAATAGATTTCAAGACAAAGAAACAGATGACACACCTTGCCAGCGATAAGCTTTGAAGACAAAGCTTTTGAAAAAGAAGGCAATGTTATGAATATAATTTATATAAAAATTATACAAATAATGTAAACAAAAACATCATAAATAATCATTAATTAACTAATAGTTAGTATTGAATAGGCATGTCTCTAAGGACATGACCATTTAGTGAAAGGGCACATGCCTAGGTATATAAGCAAGCCCTCATTTGCAAAACATATCAACATCTCATATCTCTTCTGTATTCAAACTTTTATATATATTTATTATCTTATGATGCATACTTATATATTCCATATCTTCTGAGTATATTGTTGTGTATACGAACTTTGTTCGTTTCAATCTCCAACAAAAAAAGTACATTGGAGCTAGCATTCCGTGGAGAGCAAAGATTCTTATTGTTCAATTAAGAACTAACTCACATCAACTTCAGAGTGAAATGGAGCGGTGGAAAAGACATAAAGAAGCTTGAGAAGAATGGGTGTGATCCGGATTTAAACAGGAACGCAATAAAATACAGAGATAACCATATACACAAAGATGCAGCGGAAATAATACTTCATTTCATTAATGGAAAATACTGAAATATGTTTACAACCATAAATGGAAATAAACCAGCTAGGGCGATGGTAGCTTATCTCTGAGAAGAGATGCGGTCGCTACATGCCTCTGAACTGTTCTGAACTGTGTTACAATGAAGCTCGAAGGCCTATTTATTGTTGAGAAACAATGGAAAACCTTTCACATCCTGAAACCTAACCCTAGAAGATGAAACACCAAATTGTGGGCCCTGTTTGGGTAAATTGGTACATCAATTTCCCGGGGTTGTAACTTTGGCATACGATCTCCGTTTGACGCGTACAATAGCTCGTTAGAAAGATCTATCCGAGCACTACCACT
>APFE030965603.1:32259-57135 GCA_000404065.3 Pinus taeda | reverse complement strand
TAGAAAAGATAGATCAATGCCTTAGAATTCAGCCTCTTTGAGGGGGAAACCTCCTTTACATTACATAAATGAATAATTCTTGGATGATTCAAATGACAAAACCTCCTTTCTATATATAGGAGTGTAAGGAGTCACAATATAATCTAGCCGATCTAACAATAATAATATAAAGCCACAAAATAACAATAGAGGGATTCTATGGGGCACAACAATAACAATATGGGGACAATAGGGGCACAACAATATTAATAAGGGTTATAACTACAATAGTAATGGGGTAATCACTAGTATTATAGGGACCCAACAGACAACGGTTACTGAGGCAACCCCGGTTTCAAAAGGAAGTCTGAATGATTTGCTTCAAGCTATTGACATTGAAGAATCTCCTCTGGTTCGAGCAGACTTGATAGAAATAGGTAAAGGCAAAACCAAAAGGGCCAAAACCTCTAAAAATCTCTGTTGGTACCATTTCCTTGCCATCCTTTTCCTCTAGAAATCCATCATTTGTCTATCATTTTCTCCCATAAACCCCTCATAGTCCATTGAAATTGATTAATCAAAGCATTATAGTTGTTATTTTACATTAAATTTAATTTTTGAATTTTTATGTTAAAACTTAGAAATTTTCAACAAAATTACAGGATGTCATGACTTCCTGTAAATGGTTTATGATGTGACACGTGGCATGGCAGGAAAATCAAAACAAAGGATAAAAAAATGATCTAGGATGTACATACACGGTGAAAGATCTAGTCAACAACGAATCTAAATCTCCTGGATACATGGTCAATGCTGGTCAAACCCAACCCTTTTGGTCACAAAAGCAGTAAAAAGCCAGAGTTACCTAAACTGATTTCATTTTGCTTTGGAAATCAGTTAAGATTAGAAAAGACAAAAATCACCTTTTTTTGTAAAAGCAGAAACATCTGCATGATAATGTATGTACATTCGACTATAGACTAGAAGGGAAAGTTAGTGAATGAGGATAGGAGACAAGCAGATAAAAGGACTGCGTATTGTATTGTCCAGAACGTTGTTGTTCTTGTGTATTGTTTCCAGAACATTGCTCTTGCATGTAATTCGATTTCCAGAACTTAATTACAGGCATCATTTTACCATTACAGTGCTTATGCGTTAACGTTTTCATCACTTGAAGTTTCCTAAGTGTGCCATTGAAGTGTGGACAGGCCCTACGTGGAGATTGGTATACTTTTATTTTCATTTCCATAGCGATTTCGAATCTGAATAGTGTTGAATAACGTTTAATGTTATTTTCTTGCCCGTGAGTTTATTGATTCGATTAGAAGTTCTTGCAAGTATTATATATGGTGATAGCTTGAGAATTCGATGGCTAGATTATTGAACAAGATCTTGTAAAAGATTTGATCGACCATTGAATTTCGAAGTATCTTTGTGGACTCTGTTTTCATGCATCTGAGTTTTAATGTGCTTAAATGAGTTTTTGGTTTTCATGAATGCTTAGTGTGTTAGATGGAAAGAGATTTTGTGAATGATATCCTTGTAAGAGGGTTGAAAACTCAGACTAGTAACACGCTGTTTCTTTAGAACAGTTAATTAAATTAGATGATCTAAGTGTTAAGGTGTGAGAGGAAACATATTTCAATCTCCTGTAAAGGAGTGCTGTAGCCTGTCACAGTAGACACTTAGTTAGGTAGATGAGATCCTTTTAGGTCTATAGACTTTAGACACGTGCCTCTAAGTTTACCTACCTTGGTTGACATTAAATCTAGTCTAATCTAGCACCTAAGATTAACCACTACAATCTCGAATTTGATGATCAGGTCTCTGAATTTGTTTTTAAGCCAAGAAGACCTATGACAAGGTGTTCAAGAGAGATACAAGAGGCACTACCAAAAGCAAGAGAAATAGGGGAGGTAACAAAATCTCATGAAAGACCTATGGCTTCATCAGAAACATCATCGCAACTGCATAAAAATGATAGAGGTAAGGTAGTTATCTCTCAACAAGAGGAATGTAGTTTTGAAGAGTTGGAAAAGAAATTGAAGTTAGCAAATCTTGAAATTGCCAAACTGAGAAAAACCTCAAGGGAACATGCAATCAAAGAAGCTTATTTTAATAAAATGGAGGCTCTGTGGGAAGAGAAAATGATTTCAATACCTGAAGTGGTCAATTGTCATGCTCAATACTACACCTGGATAGTCCCTGTAATAAAAGAGGCAAGATATATCAGAAGGGTCAATGCAAAACTGAGAGATGGAACCAGAATTATGAAGAGGCAAATCAAAGATCTGAAGATACAACTAAGCCAGCGTGAAGGACATCCTTAGCTAAAAGAAATCACACAGCAAGTAAGGCTAAGTCCTAAATTTTGATAGATTACCTTTTGAAGTTTACCTTGAAGAATGGTGTCTATATATTCAGTTTTGAACAGCTTCATGATAGATGGAAAAGCCATTTCAAGAAAAAGAAAGACTCAAGAAAGTTAAATTTTGGTCTTAAACTATGTTTTTGAAATTACATATCAGTTTCGTAGGTGATGCCTAATGCACACCAGTTTCGTAGCGCGCTACGAAACTGCTATAGCTCCATATTATGATTTGATGGACCAATTTTGAGAGACAAAGGGAAATCTTTTTGAATAGAAGTTTCTGAAAAGGATCATTTACGAAGTGTAAACATCCAACAAGGGCAAAACAAGTAGAGGAAGGACATCCATGAACTCCAAGCTCTATGTTATGAAAATGGTCATTAGTTCATAGCTAGTATTGATTCATAATGCTCCGGGCACCCTTAAAGAAGTTTTGTCTTAACACATGTATATGAGAAAGGTCTACCGTGTATGGAAAACAAGATAATCCAATGCATTTTTATGCAATTAATAAAAACAAAAGAGATAATTGATTTTGAAGATCCTTATGGAGGCCAAAAGCAGAAAAATAGGAGCAACTTCCTAATTTCCAGGAACAGTACAGGGATGAGGCATCAAAGGTCAACAGGCAGTTTCAAACCATCACCACAGCTAAGCTAAAGAGGTCCATTTGTTAGAGAACGAGTTTGGATTGTAATCAATGCTACCCAACATGATGAGGAGTTATACTCCTAGTTGTTTTAGGTCTCTAGAACTGCCAATCAACAGTCAGTTACATTTAATAGTTAGTTTTAAGTATCAATTGGTGTCATAGTAGGAAGAATTCGAATTCCCCTCATGCTGGAGGAGGAATCTCAGTTATGTAAGGAGCTCTATATATAGGAGAAAATGCAATGCATCAAGGGTTGGAAATTTTTAGAGAAACTCTCATATTGTGCTTTGTGTAATACTCTGTTTTAAGTAATACTGTATTTGGATTTACTTCTCAGGAATCAGAAGGAATTCAATGTTCAAAATGTCTTGTATTGTCCTCTTCTCATTATCTACAATGGTATGAATGTGTGATTACTTAGAAATCACTGATTATGCTCTAACTTTCTTCATACATTTATAAACTGTGTGGTCCTATGTGTTTCTGATGTATTCTCCATGTGTTGAATTCTAGATGCCCTAACTTCTATGTAAAGCTAACATTACTGTCATACTAAAGCATATTTGACTCCATAAGCCCAATGAATATTTTCTAATTGTGTTTCAACCATTTACACTTGTTCATTTGTTTCGTAGAGTTAGCCATCTTATTCATTATCAAAATCTTTAATCTTGTGAGAGAGCACTCTCAGGTTGGGGAGGCTAAGCCTCAGCCAAAAGTAGGTTTGAAACAGTTACTCAAGGTCTACCTGATCAGCAGCCTATCAAGGGTTGATTTTGTGATAACAAAATGTATGAATCAACATGAATAGAGGCAACATATATGGCAAAATGTAGACATATCAAACATCATCTGAATGGTAGTAAAAGGAGATAACAATCCACTATAGAAGGGCATAAAACATTAATCCTATAAGATTTAAAAGAAAAAATGTAGATTTATAAACTATATGAACTGTGAAAACTTCATCTATCAAAATAACTGGAAATTATTTTCTTAATTTTTAATTCATTTATCATTTTATTTGCAGTCTTCTACGACAAATACCAAATAATTCACATTGTGATTTTCACAAATAAATACTGCGGAAGAAAACGAGCATTGGAATATGAGAAAATATAGAACACACACACATAAATATGACACAATTATTTTTGGAAAAATTTCCCCGGAAAAACCCAACTTGGGAAAACTGGTGTAGTAGCTGAGGGTTTTTATTATTAAGCAGTAGTGAAATTATGAGTACAATATGGATGCCCGAAATTGGAAATCCACAACAAGAAAATATGGCTAAAATTTTCTAAGGGAATTTCCCTTCCTCCACAAGAAACCCCAACACTCGTGCGTCTTCCTTTGCTCACAAATTTTCCTATACTTGTGCTACTGCCCATACTTGGGCTTCTTTGTGTACTCACACGACTACCTGTACTCGGGCTCCTGCTTACACTCACACTGCTTGTACTGGGAATAACTTGGCCTCTTTCTAATGCCTCGTTAGATTTGGAAATATTCCTTCGGATCATTGTCCGTACCCCTCACTGACACTGCGTCCCTCTTTGGCCCGAACTCTTACTGCTAGCTCGATTTGCACAAGGAATTGTTGCTCAGGTGTCTCTAGTGTATTCTCCAAGTGCCCATCGACTTCTTCTTATAATCCTCTATTGGTGCACCAACGAACAAGATTAAAACTTAATAAAGGGCTAGGATCATTTTGAAGTCAATTCGTGTGAATTTCTAAACTATTATCACCTTGACTTAATTAATTATGATTAATTAACTAGTTTTTCTAAGTTTAGACATAGGAAACATTAAAAAATAGGTTAATAATCTAATTAAGTCATCTCTAGGTGGAATTTCTAGAAACGATTATTGGGTTTTTGAGATATCATGTATTCTATCCTCTCCACCAAATTTTGTAGTTAGAACACATCCGATGTTATAGAAAATAACACTCCCTCTTAGTGAGGACTATGTTCTAGTGTTGCACATCCTGCCACAACACTCCATCATTGTATCATCCTTGGTTACGCTGTTGATGTATGGTTGTTGCTGCCCACCAACCACTACGCAACTATGATTCTACATTTGTGTTGTTTCTAACCCTGCTATACTGTTGCCAACACTACATCTACACTGCAACTCCCTCTCATCTGTTGCTTCTGCAACTGTAGCAAGTGTAACTGAGAATCCATCCTAAATACTGAATCAATTATGTCTGCTGCATCTATCTCCCAAGTACTGATTTCTACTAGCACTTTCACTATCTATTGAAGAATCTGCGTTGTTTCCAGCTCTACATTTGAGCCACCTCCTCTACTGTCAGCACTGCACTGCGCTCCTCAGCACCTGACTACTACTAGTCTACAACTGTCACTTGGAATTTGATTGCATCACTAACACTGATCCATCCTGCTACTGAATATTGTGGCCCCCCATAGCTAGGTAATGATCCATGAAGGGGACTCCTCAATGGACCCTACCCAAATCTCTGCAACTCTAGGACTACAACTCGATGTCGCCCCACCTCTCTTTTGGAGGTATAACTGCAAACACCGAGAAATATGATATACTCATACTGTTGTTGCTACTGCTCTGTTTCTATGTCTACACTACTACTACTACTACTATGTTGCTATCTCTGCAAGCCTGCTACAATACTGCAATAATGAGTATGATCTCTTAGATCATGAAGCACTAGCTTCCATAGGGCCACTCCCTCTGAATCTAGACTCCCTCTAAGTCTCGATATCCCTTTGGGAAATCTCTCTTCTCCCTCTTGGAAACTCACACTGTCCTCCTGCACTGGAAACTAAACTACATAGCTCTGCACTAGGAATCTTCTGGCTAGAACTGCACTTGCATACTGCAACTGGGCAATTCACATTCCCTATGTCATTGCAACTAGTTCTCTAATCATTTCCTGGGTACTGACTACAACTAGCTATGTAGTTGTCATTTGAATAACTAGCTACGTCTGTTGACACTGAACTTTCTACTATGATATTGTGGGCTCCTGTAGCAAAGGTGATGGTCTCGCTGCAACAATCTAGAATTGATTTGACTGATCTCCTTGTTGCAATTGCATCTAACCCTGCATAAAATGGAACACTGGATTCTTTTTACTCCTCCTCCTATTAGATCTGGTGCCCCACTATCTCCTTTTGAGCTTATTCCCTAGTTGGGACCTTTCACTTTACAACTTGCATTGGATAACTCACACTTCCTTTGGTAGATGACTATGGCAATTGGAAGTCGATCTACTGTCCATATATGCATTCTGGCTAACTCACATAGGCTGCTTTGGAAATATCGTACAACATCTCTAGAAAGATGTAAAATTTGTGAAACTCAAATAATCTAGAGACTGCTATTGGAAATATCCCTCTTTGACCTGCTCGGTTGCTAGAACTGCTATTCGCATCCCCTGATGGAGTGAGAAAATTTGCTCATGGCTATTGCCAATCTGCAACAAGAAAAATGAACCTCTAAAACTCAAAGTACCCTGAGAGAAATTTTCCCTATGTTGTTTGTGCTTTTGTCTTCTACATGATGTTGGTTCTGCTATTGAAAAATCCTCTGCGTCCAACCATAAATCTGCTTAGTGAAAATCTGAACTGCTACTACTCCCTTTGACTGCCGGAAGTTACTATTATGGGTAAATCAACTTTTCTGCCAACCTGCAACTGAAAATCAAACCTTTTCCCAACATTTTATCTGCCTGTATGGGTATTGCGCAACCTCTGAGAATTTTGGCTTATTGTTCCCTCTAAATAGTGAAATTCCATTCTCTGCTTCTAAGCTTCCTGGTTGATCACTCACACTTTGATACCATGTGAAATTTTTAACTCTATTGCAACAACTAGAAATTATTTTCCTAATTTGTAATTTATTTAACAATTTATTTGTTGTATCTACGACAAATACCAAATAATTTGCATTGTGATTTTCACAAATAAATACCGCGGAAGAAAACTAGCGCTAAAATATGAGAAAATATAGCACACACACACACATAAAATATGAAACAATTATTTTTCGACAAATGTCCCTAGGAAAAGCCAACTTGAGAAAATTGGTGCAACAACTAGGTGTTTTTATTATTAAACAATAATGAAATTTTGAGTATAATCTGGGTGCCTGAAACTGGCAATCCACAACAAGAAAATCCAACTGAAATTATCTAAGGGAATTACCCGTCCTACACAAGCAACCCTGACACTTGTTGTGCCTACACTCACATGAATTCATGTACTGACACTTATCCCTGTACTTGTGCTTCTGCTTGTACTCGGGTTTCTGCCTACAGTCGTGTTGTCGATACTCGAGTTTTCTGTACTAGGAATAACTCGACCTCTTGTTGATGCCTCTTTGGATCTGGAAATATTCCTCCAGATCACGACCCTTGCCCCTCACTGACACCGCGCCCCTCTTTAGCTTGAACTCTTGTTGCTAGCTTGATCTGCACAAGGAACCACTGCTCAAGTGTATTCTCCAAGTTCCCATCGACTTCTTCTTATAATCCTCTGTTGGAGCACCAAAGACCAAGATTAAAACTTAATCTAGGGATAATATCATCATGAAGTCGATCCGTGTGAGTTTCTAGACTATTCTCACCTTGGCTTAATTAATTCCGATTAATTAACCAATTTTCCTAAGTTTATTCTTAAGAAACATTAGAAAATTGGTTAATAATCTAATTAAGTCGTCTCTAGGTGGAATTTCCAGAAATGATTTAGAACACATCCAATGTTACAGAAATTAACATGAAGTAGAGCATTAACTAATGAATGTTGTCACTTAATATCATTTAAACTTCAAAATATAAAAGATAAATGATACCACATAGAAATGAAATTATCAGAGAAGAAAAATGATTGACTACACAATCACAGGAATCTCTGTATCATTGAACATAATATCCTAGTCTTCTTGGCACTTGAAAGAGATAAGTAATTCGATCAAACACAACAAAAAGAGAGTACTTTTTTTTAGATTCTAATGTTTTTTCCTTCTTTGTGATTTTTTATAGGAAAAATACATAAGTTTCAAGATCCACAAAGTCTGGAAATGTAACAATATTACAATTATCTCATAATATAATTCACAAAATATAATTCAATCTTATTATTCTAGCTATCTGAAACATTCTCTTGACATATAAACATTGGTCAAAGCCTTCCTGAGATTGTTGTATGCATCCCCCTGCTATTTTTCTGGAAAAAAAGGACGAGTCATATATCTATATTCTAGAATATGGAACTGCTCACAAACTTGTAGGATCATATATGACGCTGTAATTCGTAATCCTCCTTTGTAGCAAATGTATTCTCTAATGCATGAACCTGTAAAACTGCCTTAAAATGTGTGATTGGTTTATGTAACTGTTTCCACTTTCCAAGGTTCTTTCTCTTGTTGATTTGTATCCTTTGCATTTATTCAATTACAAAACCTTTGTGACATATTGCTATAATATACTGAAGGTAAACTGACTATCAAAAAGATAAACTAAAGCATACTAAAGCGCTGAGGTAAAACTAGGGTTTTTTCAGCAAAACTAGGATTTCATATATTACTCTATCAACCAGGTAGTTGATAGAGGTAACATGATCATTCTTCCATAGTTTCTGCAGCCTAAGCAAGCAGATTCAATTTGTATTGGATTTTTGTTGATCTTGTAACCCTTGTGTTACCCTCCTGGATAGTCCTACTAGCTACTAGGTTTGCATTTTCTTTTCTCTTTGAAGACTCTGTTTTCCTCTATCCTGTAGCTTTCTTTTTTCCATTTGAAGACTGTACATTATTATCTTCATCAATTATCACTTGTTCCTTTAGCTTAGGATCAAGCTTCAATTTAATTTTTAACCTCAACTTGTTAGTAAGCCGAGTGTGAGGTTTTCTATTGTAAACCCTAGGCTTTGTTTCTTGGTTTATATCTTCTATTTTCATGCTTTGTTTCACTTTTTCACTCTGCTGCTCCTTTATGCCCCACCTCATCATCTTCCCACATTTTTTGCTGCCTTCTTGTTCTCCTCTCACAAACCCTAATTTATGGTTCATTTATATGGTTTTCTATAGTTTCTTCATAAGGAGTATGACTGGATCTGGTCTTCGTTTCTTGAGCCAGGGTTTTGACAGAAATTTTAGTTTTACTGCTTTTCTACCTTATGGGTGCAGGGTTCCTCGCATTTCTTTGCCTCAATTTTTCTACTTGCTTGTTTAATTCATGGGTCTATAATATCTTGATTAAAACATGATGGCATATGTCATGAGGTAACAAATTAGGTCTAGTTCTAACCTTGGTATCCATTTTGAGAAAATTTGGATGAAGGAAATAAGGCAAATTCATCATACTGAAACCTGCTAAAAGACATAAAAACCTCATGTGATATTAAAAAGCTTTAGACTACCTTCCTTCACAAGTAAAGAAAAGTTGCATAGTTCTTAAAGCAATATACCATTCAAGCTTCAACATGTTATGGGGGACTCCCACGCTCCAATAAGGGCTTTGACAAACTTCCTTTAAGAAGAAATTTAATTCTACATTATGCAACCTCTGTTTCTTGAACCGTTTCTCCCCATCCATAGGCAACCCCGTAGCTTTTGCAAAGTCTTATTCGTGTTGTGTTTCCATCAAAATATCGAATGAAGTTGTGGAACCAACTCAAGATATACCCATTAAAGCGATTAAAGATTGACTCCCAGCCTGCATTTCTGAACAATGGAAAAATTTCTTGATAAACCTTAAGATATAGGTCATCTGGTTCATACCGCTTTACATGGCTTGATTTTCCCATCTTGCAAATGTCCTCAAATGCCAATGCCTCTAACCTCCTAGTCGCACGCTGTAGACACCTTCAAAACCTTACTATACACTACAAATTGTTTTATGGAAATGTTGGAAATTTCCGCTTTAGAGTAAAATATAGTGTTTAGGGTTTAGTTTTATACTTCTTTCTTAGTCTTGAAAATGCTACTGAATGTCACATCAAGGTTGAGTAAGGATAAAACCTCTTGGAAAACTACTTGGGCACTTGAAATGATAGGAAAGGTAGTTTGAAAACTTATATTTTAATTTTTTCTGTGGGTGCTAAGCAAATATTTCATAGTGCGTGTTGTAGGCGCTACGGAAATATTTCGTAATGCGTGTTTTAGGCGCTACGAAAATATTTCGTAGCGTTAGTTGTAGGCTTCCAATAGGGTATTTTTTGTGGCCAAACTTAGGGAACACTTAGGATTAGGTCAAATAACTCTTTTTGAAATGTCACCTTTCCACAAAATATTTTCATACCATAACCCTTCCACAATAAACTGATGATCATAACCTTTGGACCTTTAGGAAAGGTGCAAACCTGGTGTTAATAGTTTCCACAATAGAGGTTGAATATGTCACGATTATAGAAGTAATAAAGGAAATTGTGTGGCTCAAGAAAATACTTGAAGACTTACAAGAGAAACAAGTGAACTCAACTCTTTTACTTGTTGGTAATACTTCTACAATCAATTTGACCAAGAATCCCAAATCCATGATTGAACCAAGCATATTGGCACTAAATACCATTTGATTCGATACCATGTAGATGCCAAAACTATTCATTTAAGACATTGTTCAACATATGAGAAATTTGTAGATAACTTCACCAAAGAACTTGGAAGAGACAATTTTGAAAAGTTCAAAATGATGCTTGGGCTCACAAACACCCCTTTAGATTAAAGAGGGTAAAGTTAGACACCTAATACTCTCGGATAATTGTGAATTGTAAATAGTTGTAAATATGAAATTGAAAATTTGTTAGGAAACCAATAACCCACATAGTTGGAGAACCATTCCCTATGTAATAAGTTTTTGCCTCTCGTTCATGAATAATACATTAGAGTTTTTGAGCAGTCTTTAGCCTGAAAGTGACTAAGGGGTTTTTATTAGGCTTGCGGTATACCCTGTTATAGTGGGAGATATGCAAAATTAATTCTTGTAGTGAAATAAAATGGTGAGCAATGCAAAGATAGAGATCGAGAAATTCAACGGGAAAATCTTTGAGCTATGGAAGCTCAAGATCAAGAGATCTATTGGTAGATAAATACCAACATATTGTAGTGGATCCATGTATTAAACCAACAACAAGTTTGAAATAAGATTGGACCAAGCTGGATTAGATGGAAAAGAGAAGGCAAATAGAACAATATGATTATGTCTCTTAGATTCAATATTGTTGAATGTTTCAGGCGAAGCTATAACAAAGAAATTGTGGGACAAGTTAGGGACTTTGCATCAATCTAAGTATCGGGTGGACAAATTGTTCTTGCGAAAGAAATTGTATAACTTGAGGATGAAGGATGGAGGCTTGGTGATAGAGCATCTAAACACCTTCAATACGTTGGTAAGTTAGCTATTATCTATTGATATTAATATTCCACATGAAGGCAAGTGCATTAGTTTATTGTGTTCTCTGCTAGGTTCATGGGATAATCGATTTGTTGCCATAGGTAGTAATGCAACTACCTTAAGTTTTAATGATATATTATCGTCCACTTTCTTGGAGGCGATGAGACAAAAAACAGGGAAAGTCAAAATGGAGATGCCTTATATGTAAGAGAACGCTCCCAAAATAGAAAAAAAAGGTCTGTAAGTGGGAGATCTAAATCTAGAAGGAGATCTAAATCTCCAGTAAAATTTATAAAGGTATGTTGTGTTAATTTTTCCATGGAAATTTAGAAGTAGGTCTATGTCTAAAAACACGATCATAAAAACACTAAAATACCACAACACTAGCACTTTACAGAGCAGAAAAAAACAACTGTTAATAAATCTCATGCATAAGATAATTTTTAACCCAAAAAATGTTATATTACAAATCTCAAAACAACAAACATAGGGCTCCCATTCTAGGGATCATGGCCCTTGCAATCAACCATGATAAAAGGATGACTAGGGTTTGGAGTCAACAACCTATGACTATCAATGTTTCCCTGAACAAAGTACATTTTACTTACTTGCTGAAGAAGCCGTCACCTAACCCTTTCATTCCACCTACCTTGAACACATCTGGCAAGTCATTTGCCACCTCTTCTGCTACTCAAAAGTAGTTTTGCTACTTCAGATTTTCTTTCATATTCAGTCGCTCAAACTTCCACTATTAATCTCTCTTCACTACTCTAAGATCACTAAACATATTCTCAACCAAACTACTCTCTTACTCATCCAATATATCCAACTCTTAGGGTCTTCACCAAACTTCCCACCAACATAGACAAGTCTGCTCCACTGTCTCTGCTCTTAGGGACTTCTAGTCTGCCCTCTTATCAGTGGTTTGCACCATCAAATCCCTGAACGAAGGCATCACCAAAATATTCCCACTAACTGGCTTTTACTCTTTCAAATGATCAGTTGTTAGGGCACACAAATCTACCCTCACATAGTCCAACAAATTGAATGATCTATGGCTCTTGGCACAACCCACATATCTGCAACTTGTAACACCAACCATGGAACTTAGGACTTACACATATGAACCCACACTCATTCCATTAACAACCACATAAGATGGCTTAACTAGGGCAACCAATACGCAACCAACTAATAATGATTTTGACCCTCAACCATCATTGTATTCTGGAAACCCATCATGTTATCCAATGATCTATTGAACGAACTTCCACATCAACAAATCTTGCTTCCTCTCTTCACTTCAAGATAGCCCCTTCAAACATCTCTGTTCAACAACCCGAGGCAATATTCTCAGCCTATTACACCACAAAACATTACTTGAGACCCTGTTGCCCTTACACAATCAACAAATCTGCATTTTTTAGGCCTCCTTTAGTGCCATAGTATCCCTTCCTCCATGCACCAACCCAGAGCAAACATCACGAAACTTTGTACAACCTCAACATGGTTGTCCTACATTGAATATTCCATAACTAGGGCACATAAGCTATTGTCCTAAATCATTTAGGACATACCTCCTTCTCATCCACTTCAACACTTCTCTCCTTTATTCTGCTCCATGCTAGCTCTTCTTTCCACACGTTATATCACCCCTCTCCTCTATCCTTGAACTCACATTCCTGTTCACAGGTTTTGGCCACCCTAAACTTCATATCACACCATAGAGATATGCACACGGATCAAAAAACTTATCACATGATTATGGTCTCTTTCTATGGATCTTGACCCTTCCCTCTAGCACATAATTTAGAGCACTTAACACCGACTTTAGGAGAGAAACATAAGGGTTTATTTTCCATGGATATAAACCTTAACTAGGGCACAAACTTTACAAAGAAGTAACTCCAAAAAATTGTGTAGAAGAGACCTAGTTGAGGGTTGAGTATCATAGAGATACACCTCTCCAAACTTGAGTAGACCCAACCTAATATTCTAGGCTTGACCAGACCCTTGTGCTCCAACTCGTCCTCCGTAGGGCTCTACGGCTCCTCAGACAATTCACACCTTTTCTTGTACATATCACTTGATAGAAAATGCTTCTTAGGATGTGTCCAAATTAACTATCCTCATCCCTTCTTATAGTTTTCTATGAGGGTAATGACAATCCCTCAAGGGAAATCACTTAATCCCAAGTTGACTTGAAATTTCTAGAAAAAAAATCCCAACTATCATAATAAATGAGATATCTTTCATTTGATTTCACCACATCACCAAACCCTTAGGTGCCCCTTAGCCCTTAAAATGTGCCCCTCTTGATTTTGATGATTAAAAAAATAATTTCCTCTTAGGTATTTTCCCACAACTTTGGGTACAAAACCCATTGCTTGGGTACATTGTCCACAAAGCCATTTTGTGGTCAACTCCTCCCAAACCCAATACCCTAGGGTTGTGGGAGTACCTCCCAAGGTACACAAATCAACTCTCCTTCTTAGTGGGGGAGGTACTTCCACCACTTGAAAGTATCTCATCATTGTTAGTGACACTGGCCCAATCTCTAGCATTCACCACTACATCATAACCTGTAGAATGAACAACACTCATCTTGGTAGTGTTTCTACCTCAATCTCAGTAGAACTCGAAGATTCAAACTTCCATAGATATACTCCTTTTGAAGTTAGACTCCCTCTAAGTCTACACAACCTCCACTAGCCCACACTGACATTGAAAGTATGTCCTTCCAAGGTTATTCTAAGCTACGGTCAAACACTAGGCCACATCTATACCACCACAACTCAACTCAACAAGTGATCTCATCCTCCTCGGTTTAATACCTCACATGCACATGACTCCAACCTTGAATGTGCAACACCATAACCCAATGAAGATACTACCCTACCATCATCTTGTCCTTCATATGGAGTCAACTCGTTCATGCCAAAGCATCCCTGAAGCAATCCTAACGATCCATGACAAGTCATCAGAAGTCTATGATTAAAACCTGCAACATAACAAATTGTTGTTCACCAAGTTCTTCGCCAATCCACTAGAACTCTCAAACCCATCTTCCCACCTAGCCAGTCGAGACCACACTTCCATGTCCTCAATTGAACCTTTTTCTCCATGCTCTAGTCACTTTCTCAGCTCCCTCTAATCTACTTCATTGTGCACACTCTAGTCCATTGCCCCTTCAAAGTAGCTCTAATACCATGTTCATTTTTCCACAACACTTCAAAAGTAGGTCTATGTCTAAAAACATGATCATAAACAAACTTAAATACCACAGTACTAGCACTTTTCACAACAAAAAATATACAACAGTGAATCAATCCCATCCACAAGACAATTTTGAACCCAAAACTTGTTATATTACAATTCTTAATACAACAAACATACAACTCTCATATCAGGGATTATGGCCCTTACAATAAGCCTTGATACAAGGATGACTAGGACGGAGTTAACAACTCATGACTACCAATCTATCCCTAAATAAAGTACAATTGAATTACTTACTGGAGGAGCACTCACTCAACCATTCAAGTCCACGTACCTTGAACACCTATGGCAGGTCCATTTCCACCTCTTCTGCTGCTCACGAGTGGTTCAACAGTTTTAGATATGCTTGCATCTTCAATTGCTCAAACTACCACTATCAATCTCTCTTCACGACTCCAATATGAATGAACATAGGATCAAATGAACTACCCTCTAGTTGCTTTCTTGGTCCTCAAAGATAGTCAACTCTTAGGATCTTCACCAAATTGGCTTCTAGCATAGAAAGGGCTACTCCACTATCTATGCTCTTAGGAAATTAAAGTCTGCCCTCTTATCAGTGATTTTCACCATTAAATCCCTGAACTATTGGATCACCAAAATCTTCCCACTAATTGACTTCTTCTCCTTCAAAATATCATTTCTTAGGGCATATAGATCTTCCCTCTCACAGTGCAACAAACTGATTGATCTAGGGCTCTTGGCACAATGCACATATCTACAACTTATAACACCAACCACATAACTTAGGGCCCACATTTAGTCCCTTAACACCATGTAAGGTGACTAAACTAGGGAAACCAATATACAACCACCTAATAGTTGATCCTCAACCATCATTGTACTTGGGCAACCCATCACACTATCCAATGGCCTATTGAAAAAACTCCCACATTATCAAATCTTGCTTCCTCTCTTCACTTCAATACAATCCTTTCACACATCTCTATTCAATAACTTAAGGCAATATCCTTAGCCTATTACACCAGAAAAATAGCTCGCATTACTTGAGACCCTACAAACTTCACACATGCAACAAACCTGGGCTTTTTAGGCCTTCTTTAGTGCCAAGATGTCCCTTCCTCCATGTCCTTAACCATAGAAAACATCACAAAAATTTGTGCAATCTCAATGTGGTTGTCTTGCGTAGAAGATGCCCTAACTAGGGCACATAAAATCTTGTCTTAAATTCTTTAGGAAAAATCTCCTTCTCATCCACTGCAACACTTCTCTCCTTGATTCTAATCCATGTTGGCCCTTCTTTCCACACGTTACATCAACCTTCTCCTCTGTCATAGAACTCCCACTCTTGTTCATAGGTTTCAACCACCCTAAAATTTGGATCATACCACAAAGATATGCACACAGATCAATGGCCTTATGACATGGCTATGGTCTCTCTCAAAGGGTCTCGACCTTTCCCTCCAACAAAAAATTGAGCGCACTTAACATAGACTTTAAGATAAAAACATAAGTGTTGATTTTCCATGGATATAACCCTTAACTAGGGCACACAATTTACACAAAAGTACCTCCAATTTTTTTTGCAGGAGACACTTACTTGAGGGTTGAGTATCATAGAGATACACCTCTCCAAAATTAAGAAGACTTGCCCTAATATTCTAGACTTGATCCAAACCCTTTTGCTCCAAATCGTCCTCCTTAGGGTTCTGCAACTCCTGAGATAATTCACATCTTTTCTTGAACACATAACTTGAGAGAAAATGCTTCTTAGGATCTGTCCAAATGATCTTGCCTTCTCCCTTCTTATAGTTTTCTATGAGGGTAATGAATAGCCCTCAAGGGAATCACTTAAGTTGAATCAAACTTAATTTATAGAAAAAACCCTAATTATCATAAGAAATGAGATCTCTTTCATTTGATTTTGCCACATCATCAAACCCTTAGGTGTCCCTTTTCCCTTCAAGAGTCCCCCCCCTCGATTACAATGATTAACATAAATAATTTCCTCTTGGTTCTTTTCCCACAACTTTGGGTACAAAACCCACCACTTGGGTACATTGCCCACAAAGCCCTTTTGTGGGTCAACTCCTCCCAATCCCAATACCCTAGGTTGTGGGAGTATTTCCCAATCTACAGAAATCAACATGTTGTAAACATGGAAGAGAAGGGAATTACAACAAAGATTATAGATATAAAACTACTAAGAAAAGGAATGGATGTGATGATGCTCATTCTACAGAAGAAAAAATCTCGTTGGATAAAGGATACAATGTGTACTTGGCCTCTTCAGCTACACATGTAGATCATGAGGCATGGTTAGTTGACTCAGGTGCATCCTTCCATATGACTCCCCAAAAGGAGTGGTTTTGCAAGTATGAAATATATGTTGGTGCTAATGTTTTCTTAGGAGATAACTTGATAGCCAAAATCATAGGACAAGGAAAATTGAAGTTGAAGCTCATGGGTGGAAGGATTATAACACTTCTTGGCGTTCTGGACATTCCAGGTTTGGCCAAAAATCTGATTTCTGTAAGCAATATGAATGACATAGGTGTAAAAATAATGTTTGAAAAAGATGCATGTAGTATGGTTCAAGGGGAAATGGAATTGAAAAGGAAAATTCATATTGAAACTTTGTATAAACTATCAAGAAGTACTGTTAGTGATGGGTGAAATAGTTTTGTTGTTCTTGAGAGTGGAGTAGAAGAAGGAAGAACTCATATTGCCTCAAGGGAAAAGACTATATTGTGGCATCAAAGATTCATGGCATACTAGAGAGAAGAGCCTTTGAGCTTTACATGGTAATGGTATGGTGGAATGTATGTCAAATTTCTCTTTGGATTTTGATTTCTAAGGACATTTTTTATATGGTTTATATGGGAAACAAAATCATGTGAGATTCCCCTCTGTTGCTAAAAGAATAGAGGGAATACTACAAATAGTGCATCGTGATGTGCTTGGACCTGTGTTAGTTTCATCACTTTATAAATTTGTGTACTATGTCTCATTAATGGATGACTTCTTGAGGAGTACATGGGTATATTTCCTTAGGAAGAAATCTAGTGTTTTATAGATTTAAAGAGTTTAAGGCTCTAGTGGAAAATCATACATATAATAAAATAAAGATCTTGAGGAGAGATAATGGTGGAGAATTTTGTGGGAAGGGATTTGAAGAGTTTTATAAGAAGTGTGCCATCGCATAGAAAAATACTACTCCATACACACCTTAGCCAAATGGAGTTGTATAAATTATGAACAAGATGTTGATGGAAAAATCAAGGAGCATGCTCGGTGGTGTTGGGTTAGGACAATAATTTTAGGCAGAGGTAATGGATACTACATGTAACTTGGTAAATAAACTACCCTCATCAGTGTTCAATGATAATATTGCACACGAAAAATAGAATTGTAAGAAACCCTCTCTCACAAACCTCCAATTATTTAGATGTGATGCATATGTGCATGTTCCAAAGGAAAATATAACTAAGTTGGATAGTAAATATGAAAAGTGCATCTTTATTTATTATATATATGGTTTGAAAGTTTATAAGCTTTGGAAACTAGAAACTAAGAAGGTTGTGTATAATCTAGATGTGGTATTTAGAAAAGTGAAAGATGTTATCAAATAAGAAGTGCTACCAAGGGAGAAAGAGCTAGAGAAGATAGAGTTTTAACTGAAGGATAATGAATCAAACTCTATAGAAGAGCAAGAATAATAAGAAGAAGAACAACACACTGTAGTTTTGAGGAGATCAGTTTAGGAAAGAGGGAAACTAGAAAGAAATACTCCATCTAATTTCAGTTCAAATTATGGTTTGTTTATTGCTAATGATGATCCTAGAAATGTTAGGGAGGCAATGGATTTAAGATGATGGAAAACTTTGGAAAAAGACGATGGTTGAAGAAATGATAGCCTTGGATAAGAATGAGGCTTAGGATATAGTGGAGTTGCCAACTAGAAGAAAACCCATTGATATAAAATGGGTTTTTAAGAGGAAGTTAAAAGTAAAAGGCAAAGTGGATGAATACAAAACTTGGTTAGTAGAAAAAGGTTATTGCTCGATCTAGGGAATTGACTTTGATGATATTTTATTCTCTTGTTTCCAATTTAGTTTCTATTAGATTTCTTTTATTTGTTGTTGTTGCTTTTGATTTTGAAGTAGAATATATCAATGTGAAGGCAACATTCCTACATGGGGATTTGGATGAAGAGATCTATATGAAGCAACTATAAGTATTTGCAGCGAAGGGAAATAAAGAGTTGGTATGAAGGTTGAAAAAATTCTTGCATGGGTTAAAGCAATCACCAAGGACGTGGTATAAAAAATGTGATACATATATCTTAGGACTTGGATTCACAAGGACCAAAGCATATAACTATGTATATTTTAAATTATTTGGTGATAATATTTTTATTTGGTCTTGTATTTCGAGGATATGTTGAGAATTGGAAAGGACAATGAAACTATTAATGATGTGAAAACTCAATTGTTCTCTAAATTTGACATGAAGGATATTTGTGTTGCAAATTTCATTTTGGACATGGAAATTAAAGAGACTATGAAAAGAGGAAATTCACATTAAATCAGAGGAAATATGTCGAGAAAATATTTGACGCAAGAGAAATCACCTAAAGGCAATTTCCCTAATTTTCACAATAACCTTACGTAAACCTGTGGGTTATGGCCACCTATACAAATCAGAAGCGTTTACATTGGTGGGTTTTAACAAAACCCGACCAATCACCAAACAACGCTTTAACATATAATCTGCCAACGAACGCCGGTCCCACCTGAATGCACAAAACCAGACTCCAAATAAAATAAACTCGCGTCCATACACTTCTTGGGTCTGCTAAGCAATTGAACAACAATTGAATACCAATTTAACAACAATTGAACAAAAATTGAACATCGATTAACTTCCCACGTTGACTTTCCATTTTTGCACAGGCGCTTCACTCTACGCCGTTGATCTTACCATTCAATTTGACGGTCAATAACGATATCACACAAGAAACTTGCGTGACACTTAACCACCCTTACAGAGCCGATAAGGATTATAAATCCTTAATCTATAAAAGTTCGTGTCCAACCTTAAAGTTGAAGTCTGATCACTTTATGGCCCAATATCCGTTGGATAATGGAGGCAATCAAATCCTACGGTCTGCGGCCCTTCAACTAACACACAGGTTAGAAACAAATTAATCCCCGCAGTTGACTATGATGTAAGTGGTTGAAAACGCGATCGATGGTTAGGATTGAGTGCAGGCCTTCAAACATGATCAAGACACCCATAGACTCCTAATCTCCATAGTTACGCATTTCACTTTGGCTTGTTTCACTTTGGCTCCAATTCCTCAGTTACGCATTTCACCTTAGCTTGTTTCACTTTGGCTCCAATTCCTCAAGAACCAGACTTCCATGATAAGTCTTCAAGCTGGTTTATAACATTCCAACTCCACACATGCAGATCTTCCCATCTATTGTTCTGGTAGACTATAACACAATTTCTACTTTCCTTTGGCACTCAGATTACGTTCAACGTGGATCGTTGAATGTTACTCCACCCCACCTTGCAATCAGACTTCATCTCCAGGTTTGCTACATAGAGCATTTAATTCTGATGATCCACACAACATCATGCTCTTTCCCTCTTATTGATACCATATACAGGTCTAGCGTAAGGTCAATGCTACCCTTTGACTTCTTTATCAGTGTATCTACACCCTCCATAATCATGCGATTATCTCCAACAGTGCTGGAACGTTTCACCGTGATCATAATTTGATCTCCACTTGGCCATATCTTCTCTTCTTATCTATGCTTAGGTCCTCTGTCAATTCTCCTTGAATTCATAAAGGAATTCTTCTTGGCCTTTTTGTCTTTGGTTCCCTTTTTTTGCATGACTCTTCTCTTTATTTCGCCTTCGGATTCTGCGCCTGCAACCTATGTTTTGCAGAATAACTCAAGATAATACACAATCTATATCTCAATTACTTAATACACACATAAACTCAGAATCGAGTTATTTGTATTTATAAACAAGTATTTACATAAGAGTCTCTCTCTGGCCTAATATTCTAATCAGTGGCCTCTATTTCACAATCTGCCTATAGGCTTATAGTCAAACCTCTAACTCACAACCTCTAACTAGATAACTAGCTAACTATCTAACTTGACTTTACTAACTCTTTCTATGCTTTTTTGGCTTACATTTATACTAAAGGATTCTATAACAAATTCCTGGTTTAGATCCATATCCTTCTCAACAAAATCCAAAAATCTCTTCCTTATCTCTAAGGATCCTCTATAATCCACAAAATCATGAATTAACTCCTAATCTAAGATCTACAATATCTCAATCCATACTAATTACTCAACATCACTCATGTTCTCCTACATTCGAGAACATTTACAAATATCCTCACAATATTTAATTAACTCCTATTCTAAATGTCTCACCTAAATCATTCAAAATATCTAAAATTACATGAATTAAATACTTAGGAAACCCACTCCTTTGAAAACACAAGACCACCTAGATTCTACTGAATGTACACATTTTTGGAACCATGATGCTCCTGCATCAATATTGCAAGATTTTGATATGTAGCAATATAAACTGGTAAAAGTCGTTATTCACGTAGGTGTAAAGTTATCTGCAAATCAATGTCTCAAGGCACATGAAGAGGCAGAGGAAATGCCCCATGTTCAATATGATAGTGCGATTGGAAGTTTGATGTATGCAATGGTATGTACCAAACCATATATTGCACATACAGTGGGAGTATTAAGCAAGTATATGTAAAAACCAGGGAAGGAGCATTAGATAATATTAAAGAGGGTTTTTAGATATCTGTGTGGAACTATTTATTATGGATTGTGGTACAAGGAAGACCGAGACTCAATAGAGGATTGGACATATATGGATTTGTTGGTGCACATTGGGATGGAGATATAGATTGTATAAGATATACAAGTGGGTAGGTGTTTAACTTATTTGGAGGGGCAATCAGTTGGATGAGCAAGAGATGGTTTGTAGTGGAACTCTCTGCTGGAAATACTAAGAGGGGGGTGAATCAATATTCATTACCAATTAGTAAATTTATTAATTTTGAGAGCATTAACAATAAGCAAACATCAACACATCAAGAGGACAATGCATAATAATTTTTTAGGTGGAAACCCTTCTGGGAGAAAAACCACCGAACATTGTTATAGTATTTTTTATGAGCACAAAATATGCTTCAAATCCAACTGAAAAGGGAAGCCCCAACTCCCTATTATTCTAGAAAAGTGTTCACTTTACCAACTCCAACTAGAAGGACACTCCAATTCCCTAATTTTATCAGCTGCCACTGATAGGATGCTCCAACACCCCGCAAGCTCCAACTTTCCCTAGCACCACCCAAATTTCTTGAACTATTTTCAGACTACAACCTGAAAGAGACTTCAATCTCCCGACTTGCACCATCAAACCATCCTAAAATATGAAGGATAGATAAATAATTATGGGCTCCTGTACCAAGGACAATGGCCCACTTACAAAAGGATATTCAATGAAAACTTACAACTGTCCAATTCAAACTGATGAAGAATACACAATAATGCCCAAATTCAAACCAAATTCGAACTAATGGAAGATGTAAAAAATTCCCAACTTAAAACCAAACCAACTGTTGTTTTCATGAAACACATCATAACTTAATTTTCAATGTCACCTTATGCTGATGACTTTTCCCTGAAGATGAAAGATCATTGTAACTATTATCCATATTTATAACTTTGTCCGATGTTGTATTCACTCTTCATTTCCTTTTCTTTGCATTTATTTTCTCTATGCACTTCCACAATAATACTGGTCTCATACCTTATTTCAAAGCTGCTTCAGGAGCTTATTAGAATAGGGCTTGAAGGATTGCACAATTAGTGCACAAATATTGACTAGGTTTCATGGTCATACTACTTCAGATTTGATTATGATCACAAGAAACCTAAAGACTTCAATCACCAAATATCCCTTGACTTGTTAAGAAAAAATACTTCGAGAGAGGGATGAAAGGAGTATTCTAGTACAGAAATAGTGCTTCTAATATTTACACAAATTAACCTTAGATAGGTATTACTTTAACTTAGTCTAGAAAGTGTCACAATCTTTCATGCAATAGAAAAAGGTATAGCTATCATCACACTATAGTTAGCCAAATAGATGGCCTACTACAGGGTCGAGATACAAAAATATAAGAGAAAGTTCTCGCATAGTGATTTGTCATAGGGGAGATGTAAAGTTGTAGCCCTTTAAAGACATAATCACTTTTCCTTTGATGTAGATATTTTGGATGCCTCTCATAGGGATTAGTCTTCAACGAGCCTTCAAGAAAAGGCCGCTCCAGGTTGAAAATTACAGAGACTACAAAATGCCACATAACATAGATCAATCCATTAAGCCAACCATAAAGATTTGAACCACATAAAATTCCAGAGAAAATATGTGCTACAAATCTGAATAAGGTATTTTAGATTGACTTCTTGAAATTTTCACTTGCAAATAAATTTAATATCCTGACGGAAAACTAAGCCTAAGCACATAAATCATAAGCCCAATATAACCTCCAAATTTTCCCTTCTAAGAGGGCCAAAGTGCCTAAGGGGATTACAGATCTCCATAACAAAATGATCCAAAATATGCATAAGCCAATAATATTTGACCTCTTAAATATATTCAAGATTCCTCATAGGCCACAAACAGAACAAGTGGATTGAGTGAGATATCTCTCTTGTACTTAAAAGAGAGGAATCAATCGACGATTATAGTGAAAAATGAACCCTTAGAAGGTCGACTTGATCAAAGGAAGGAAACAAAATTCAAATTAAATTTGTGTTGGAACCAAACATTAAATGGGGTCGACCTATAATATATTTTAATTGAATTTTGAAATTTATCTTGGAGACAAATGATTTATCCCCCTTTTTGGAAACCAACTTGCTATGGAAACCAAAATTTAATCTTAGAATTAATTTTTACTTATCATCCTTTGACCATCATAAGTAGAACAATAAAAAAATCTCACCACATCATCTAACATGATGGAGCTTTTGACCACAAGAAGGGGGTATCAACTTTAATTAAACATCACTGTCAAACCATTAGGAGTCTCGTTATGTGCCCCATACTGTTGGAATTGGCATGACAAGGACCATCCAATGATGATGACTTTGGACCCCCCCAAAAATAAAAAATAGTTTTCCTTGTCATTTATGTCATCAAAGATGAGGCTTCTTCTGGCATTGCTTGGGTTGACATCAATAAAAACCACATTTAACCATTCTCCTCCTTTGTCATTGATGGAAACATAGGTACTCCCCGTGCTATCACTTCTCCCTTTCACTCCACACCTTAGATCTTCCGAACCTATTTTCTATCCCCTTTAATATTAATGGAAAAGGGTGGCTCCCCTTGAAAAGCTACATGCTTGTATTTTCCTGTAACATGTGAATGCATATTTGTAGAATCCCAAGCTTCTTTCGAAGATACTCAAAAGTATCTCGAGGTAGAGGTTTGTTGAAAATGTTAACAATCTGTTCTTTTGTCCCAATGTATTCAACCTTGATGTTCTTTTTCAGCAACCTATTCTCGAACAAAGTGGTATATGATAGGAATGTGTTTTATTTTTGAATGTATCACATGATTATTGGATATTCTTATGGCATTGGTGTTGTCACATAACATCAGAATGGGTTCATTGAACTTCAACTATGGATCCTGCAATGTTTGTTTCATCCAGAGGACCTGAGTACACCATGTCATTGCTACTATGTATTTTGCTTCTAATGTGGATAAGGACATTGAAGTCTACTTTTGCTTAGCCATGATACATGACAACCACTTAAGTAGAAGACTACTCCATTGGTGCTTTTACGATCATCAACATTGATTGCCTAATATGCATTTGTATAAGTTGTGATAAATAATTTCCTTTTGGATACCATAGTGCAAAATCTGTTGTTCTCTTGAGGTATCAGAAAATTCTCTTCACTGCAACAACATGGGATCCTTTTGGTGTTGCTTGAAAACATGCTACTTGTCCAACTGCTTGTAGGTTTTAACCCCGTACAGAAATTACCTGCATTTGAATTCTAAATCACAAGAAAATAAAAATGTGAGAGCATAACCCATAAAACACATATACATAGAGATTTCCCACTGGATCTCAAAACCGAGACTACCATCTTGATTTTTCATTATATTCCT
>APFE030965603.1:12192-25962 GCA_000404065.3 Pinus taeda | reverse complement strand
ATAGGTTAGTCGTGGAAAGAATATAACACAACCCAACACTGCTTGCATCACATATGCCCTTAAAGCTATCACATACAGTAGGTTGTCGATCATAGATCTATACATATTTTGGTTTACATCCTTCGATATGTCATCCATGCTTAGCTTGCAACCAATCACCTTCAGAGTGTTAATGGGTTTGTTGTCTTCCATTTGAAATCTCTTCAACATTTCATTAATGTACTTGGTTTGATAGATGAATATGCCATAATCTTCCTAAGATATCTGAAATTAAAAGAATAAAGTCAACTCACCAAGTAATGGCATTTCAAACTCATTTTGCATATCTTTTGCGAACTTCTTTCTTAGCTTGTCATCGTCCCTTCCAAAGACAATGTGGTCGACATACACTTCGATGATAATAAAATAGTCGTGTTCAACTATTACATATAGGTTTCTACCGACATTTCCTCTTTTTAACCCTTGTTTGTGGACGCACCTGTTGAGACAGGCATACCAAGATCTAGGAGCCTATTTGAGACTGTATAAAGCCTTCTTTAACCCACAAACATAATCCTTCTTGTGAGTAAGTAAAAATTCTTGAGGTTGTTCTATGTAGACTTCTTCCAATTATTTGTTCAGGAAAGCTGACTTTACGTCCATCTAATACACCTTGATCCTTCTCAAACAAGCATAGACCAAGGAAATCTTGATGGCTTCCATCCTAGTGACAGGTGCAAATGTATCTTCAAATATATTCCTTCAACCTATGCATACCCTTTACAAACCAATCTTGCCTTATTCCTGGTGACCTGTCCATCCTCGTTCAACCTATTCCTAAAAACCAATTTTGTGCTGATGATTTTTTTTTCTTTGGTTGTGGAATTCCCATGTGTCATTCTTTCCAATCTTCTCCAATTCTTCCTTAATGGTTGTTATCCAATGCTCATCATTACTAGCTTCTTCAAAGTTGCTAGGCTCAAATGTGGATAGGAGAGCAAGATGTGCTTGTTCTGGCATGTGCATTTGTCGATTTCTTTTGGTCCCTATACCTACACTTATGTCCCCAATGATTGATATGAAGGATGGTTTTTGATATCATATTTTAGGAGTCTTAGAAGGTGCCTGTTAAACATCTCTAGTCTCATCTTGGTTGAAAATTGTTTCTTCATTTGATTATTCTTGTTCTCGGGCTTCCTCTTTAACCTTTTCTTGTTTTGCTTCTTTTGTCTCTATTTCATTTGAGGATGGACTTCCTTATTTGGACTTTAGTACATGATCCTCATCAAAAGTTTCATTGATTATTTCGACTATCTGATTGAGTTTCAAATTATAGCATCTATATTCTTTACTTTGCATGAGAACCCAACAAATATGCCTTTGTCTACCCAAGAGTCAAATTTTCCAATGTTTTGGTCCTCCCTTTTAATGTAACATTTGCTTCCAAAGACTTTGAAATGCTTGAATTTGGTTCGTCTTTCCTTCCATAATTCATACATAGTATTATCACAGTTGCTTCTAACCAACCATCTGTTCAAAATGTACACTATTGTATCTACTGCCTGGACCCAAAATACCTTGCTTAATTTTGAATCATTCAACGTAGTTCTAGCCATTTCTTCTATTGTTCTGTTCTTCCTTTCGATGACCCCATTTTGTTGTGATCTCCTAGCTGCTGAAAATTGCCTCTTTATTCCTTGTTCCTTAGAGAAGTGTTGAAATTATTTAGATATGAATTCCCCTCCATTATCTGATCTCAAACAATTGATATTCAAATCAATTTCATTCTCAACCATTTCTTTGTATATTCTGAAACATTCAAAAGCTTCTGACTTTTTCTTTAGAAAAAGGATTGCGATCATCTTGGTATAATCACCAATCATCAACATGAAGTACTATTCACCATTCATTCCTTTAGTCTTCATCGGTCCATGCAGATCAATGTGTACCAACTCTAATGTTTTTGATGAGGAGTGTTCCTTGTTCTTGAATTTAACTCTTGTCTATTCTCCATGTTTGCAATTCTTGCATGAGGTGCTAGTTGGTTTTGAAATCTATGAAAATTCCCTCACAACTTCCTTTTTAATAATTATGAAAAGGTTGTCATAGTTTATGCATCACATCCTTCTATGCCACAACCAAATTTCATCCTCCTTTTCCAAGAAACAACATCTATTTATAATCTCATCCAATGTGCATATGTAATTTGGAGTCCTAGTTGTAGTTGCCACCAGCTTGCTAGATTTCTAGCTTCCTTATTTAACATTTCGTTGAGTCAAATAACAATGTGTGTCCTTCATCACACATTTGAGTTACGCTTAGCAGACTATGATTCATGTTTTCTATGAGTAGTACATTTTTCGTTGTAGCCTCCTTGCCCCTAAGCTTAATTGTTCCTTTTCCTATAACGTTTGCAAAACCATCATTCCCAAAAGAAACCGTTCCATCATTTCCTTCTTTTAGAGATATAAATTTATTTCTATCTCTAGTCATATGTGTTAAGCCACCACTATCAACATACCATACATTCTTCTTGCTTTGAAATTTTAGAGCAAGAACACAACTTTAAATTTTCTTCATGCAAACCTTTGGAGGAGCATTTTGATTTTGCACAGATTCCCTTGAAGGAGTGGTTAAATTGTATTCTTTAGCAAAATGTCCAAAATTGTTGTATTATAGCATTCTAATTCATTACTCAAGTATCTAAACATGTTATAATTTTGCTTGTAATGTTCTTGAGATTTTCTAGAAAAATCATTCCTAGAGTATCTTCCAAAGTTGCTTTTGTTCCTAGCATACGATTTGAAATTTAAAGCTTATTGTCCAAAATTGTTGCAAGAATAGCAAACACTGAGAAATATGGTTTGATACCTGTGAGGGGGAGATATTCTTTGTGATGATGTTCTCCAATGACCTTCTTCTTGAGACTTATTCAATGTGAGTTGTTGATTCTGTGTCTCTTGACCCTTTTGTTTTGTTGGAAGCTATCTTCATTCTTGACAAGTCCTTTAATAATTTCTTCATATATTTTTTGTTCATCTCCCTTTTCTATCGTTCAGGAATGTGAAACTTTCACAAATGTTTCCTTGTAGCCAAATATTGTCTTGTCATTGCATGGCCTTTGACCGCTGATGAGTTCATCCAATGATTTGGAGTTGTTCACAAAGTTTTGTTGGACATTTCTTTTACAACTTCCTTTCTTAGAGAGACTATCTCTACTTTTAAATATTCTCTTGCCTTGCTGCTTTCTTCCAGATCTCTTTTGAGCGAATATTCAATTTTTCTGGCTTCTTTTTACTGTACCTTAAGATTGATGATGATATTTTCTTGTTCTGTAGTCTTCTTATTGAGGCTTTTGGCACGTTCCTTAAATTCTTTTACCTTAGCTTCCAATGCTTTGACATTCCCTCTTTCAACCTTGATATCATTTAAAATGTCAATAATATCCTTTTCATAATCGACCTTGTCTACCTCTTCTTCGTCATCTTATTCCTCTTTAAGAGTTTCCTTCCTATTCTCCCTTCATGAATAACAATCTTCCTATATAATTTCTGCCATCACTATCGTTCTCTTTTTAAGATGAGGAGTTGTATTCTTTTTAATAGAAGCTTCACTTAAAACCTTTCTTTTTTCCTTTCTTGTTGCAGCTTCTTTGATTCTTATTTGCTTTCCTGGGAGCTTCTTCTTTGTCATCGGAGTTCCTTGCATTAGGAAATTTGGAGGTGAAATGACCAATCTCACCGTAATTGAAACATATTAAGGGGAGTGTACCTTTGTATTTGCATGTTCCTCTTTTCAAATTTCTCACAAAGTTAGTTATCTCTTCATCTGAAATTTCGTCATCGCAGCAACTGGAGATTGGATTTGATTGTTGTTTGTTTTTCTCAGCCTTCTTTGATGCTCTAAATATTTCTTCTCTGTTGGATGGACTTTCTTGTTCAATTATCATTTCTTAAGTTGTAAGTATTCCATGCAACTCATCAATGCTAAAGTTTTCTAAATCCTCCCTTTCTTCTAGCACTGAGACTTTAGCATGAAATCTCATCGAAAGTGATCTTAGTATTTTTTAGAAAAATACCTTGTTCTCCATTAGTTCTTCCAATCATTCTATGGCATTTACTACTTCATCAACATGAAGAAAATAAGTTGCAATATTTTGGAGCTTGTCCTAGATTTATTTATTGATTTTCAATGCATCACTTTAATATATACTGACTTTGTGAAACCACTTAGAATATCACTTCTAGATTTGGCATTACTTTCATAAAGTTTCAATCCAATAACATCCGAAAGAGGGGTCAAAGGTTCTTCATACTCACTTAACACAATGTTCCATACATCAAATCCTTATGCTTGAATGAACTCCTTCATCCTTCCATTCCAAAATGCATAGTTTTGTCCATTGAGCAGTGGGGTTCCATTCTTTGTACAATCCATGTTCTTCCTTTGAGTTATTAAATTATTTGTGAAGGAACTTGGCTCTGATTCCAATTATTATAAATATTGAGAGGGTGTGAATCAATATTTCTTACCAATTAGTAAATCTATTACTTTTCAGAGCATTAACAACAAGTAAACATCAACACATCAAGAGAACGATGCAGAATAATTTTTTAGGTGGAAACCCTTCCAAGTGAAAAACCATCGAACACTTTTCTAGTAATTTTTATGACTACAAAATATGCTTTAGCTCCAATAGAAAAGGGAAGATGCAACTCCCTAGTACTCTAGAAAAGTATTCAATTTACCCACTCCAACTATAATGACACTCCAATGCCCTGGTTTTATCAGCTGCCACTGATAGGATGCTCCAACACCTTGCAATCTCCAACTTTCCCTAGCACCACTCAACTACCCTAAAGTATTTTTAGGCTACAACTTGTAAGAAACTTCAATATCCTACCTTACACCACCCAACCACCCTAAAACATAAAGGATAGAGAAATAACTACAAACTCCTGCACCAGGCACAATGACCCACTTACAAAATGATATTCAATTAAACTTACATATATTCGATTCAAAATGATGAAGCATACACAATAATGCCCAACTTCAAAACAAATTTGAACTGCTAGTGTTAATTTTGGCAGCTCAGGGACAAATTCCATCCTTTGGAAAATCTTCCTCATCAAGGAAGACCTCTATTATCACTTGGAAGAATTTAATTTTGTTAAGGAAAAATATATTTTAATATGGAAACCCCCATGTGCACAAAAAGGACAAGTCGACCCAAAAGTGAAATTGGACACCCTTGGATGGCTATAAATATAAGTCAAGTGAACCTCATTTGGAGATCATCAATCATTCTTCTTTATTTATGTTGGCTCGCATAGGTCCGAAATTGCAGGGTCCAAATCTCACGCGTGTGATTAGAATTTTTGGTTCTCAGATGCAGGGATGTTATAGGATATTTTTGGTTGCAACTGCATGCACACAAGTCTATGAGTGCGGTTGGAGGGTTTCAACTACACACAAATCTCTCTCTCTGTCGATTGTAACCTAGGGTTTGATTTTGACAGTTGATTGCAAATTTCGACAGTTGATGGAAATTGACTGCAGGCTTCTAAATCAAGGTTTGATTATTAGCATTGTTGGGTTCATCTCTTGGATGTTGTTTAGTTGATTTTTCTGGATAGTTTTGTGGTTGAAGATATAAATCATTGTTCTCTCTCTTTGCTAAAACATTCAATGACAATCTAATAAGAAGAAGAATTTGAAAGGGTTTCCTCCCTTGTGGTGTTTTCCCACAATCTTCAACCAATCCTAATGTCTCTATGTGTGAATGCTTTTCTTCTATTATTCCTTTATGTTCCATTGCATTGTTGATGATATTGTTCTTTTTACCTAATTGTATATGTTGTTGAATAATGTTATATTGTTATGGGTGAATTCAATGTGTAAATGATGAAATGTAATTATCTAAGCAAAGAACAATATAGCCCTAAGAAAAATTAACATGGTATCAAAACTGGGCTAAAGAAAAGTCATTGAACATCAACCCTATATAGACACCATTGATGGAAGCAACAAAATATGGAGGAGACGTAAAAGAATTCTAGGGTTTGAAGGAAACCTTAGGAAATCTGATTATTAGGGTTTGATGGATATCATGAGTTTAGGGTTTGTAAGAAACCCTGGAATATGATAAAGGCTTGAGTTTTGCAGTCTAGAAACCCTAGTGTGATCAATGGGGAAATGTTCTAGCATAACCCGAGTTGGGCTAAGTCTCAATTAGGCCTTGGTTATTGATTAAGTTGATGGACATATTGAAGGAAACATTATTATATGGATAATGGATGGCAAGGAAAATTTTAAGAACCACCCTAAATTTCTATGTATAATAAATGGGTGAATCCCCATGATACATAGGAAAAATGGGAGGCGATTTTATCAATAATATAATATGTACACATAATTTTTTTGGCGAATCTCTCACCGGATTATATTATCTTGTAAATTCATGGCGAATCTATCACTGAATTATAAAATCTTGTAAGATCTTGGCAAAGCTTTCACTGAATAATAAAAAGTGAAGTCTTGGTGAATGTTTTGTTAAAGTATGAAACCATATATGATAATAGAAAAACATATTCATTAAATTGTAATATACTAACATACATGTTTGGAAAAAAGAAACATAATTTTCTCTTCCTACAAACAATGTTGCAAGTTTCAGTGGCCATGTTTGTCAAGGTTCTCACTGTACACTCTTTCGTATCCTTCTATTAGTTTTGATAATATTCCACAACAAAGTTCTTGTAGGTGTTGATCTTGACCACCAGTTTTGTCAAGGTAGGAGAGATTAATCTTTTCTCTACCACTTTTGTCAAGCTATGAAATTTCTTTCTTATTCCATAGATTCCAATTACGAGATTAAAAAAAACATATTTTGTACCACTTTTGTCAAGCTATCAAATTTCTTTCTTATTCCATAGACTCCAACTGCGAGATAAAAAAAACACATTTTGTTTACCCCAACACGCCAACAAGTAGTAAGCCCCAACTATATAATATAAGAAAATAGTAGGTATCCCAAAGGCTTGAAGGGGATCTAATGGAAAGAAGTGACCATTGTTAGAAGCCTTCTAATCAATATATTAATATATACATATAGATTTATTATTATTTTAATTGGAAATATTCAATTAAATAATAAAATTTAATTACGTCTCTCCCAATCTAAATTGCTTATTAGCATAATTCACTACCTTCATACCTCTTGCCTTTTTTAACAACGTTGTAACATGTGGATTAATTTCCTTTTTGCTGCACAATCTTCCCCTTTTAGGACAATATGGTGCACTGGCCCAACCCCATATGGTGCACCAGCCCAACCCCTACAGATCATTACGACAAATTAAGAAAAACAGAGAAGATGAAAGGTTGTACAAACCAACATATTTTTCAAGCACTGACCCAACCCCTACAGATCATTACGACAAATTAAGAATAACAGAGAAGATGAAAGGTTGTACAAGCCATCATATTTTTCAAACAACTAATCGAACATCAGTACCTTAACTTTTTCATGAAGATATCATATTGAGAACATTTGAAAAATGGTGGGAAATCTGGGCACTGACTATCCCTCTTTTACGAGGGTGACACGGAAAGAGTGATAAGATTTCACTATTTTGAATTTTAAGATTTCACTGTTTTAATTTTTTTTTGTTAAATCAGAAAAACCAATATTAATGGAGATATTGGTATTTTTTACTAAATTTTGTGAAGTGACTAAATGTAGCTTTAACCATTCACCTTAAGATGTTTTTTATAATATAATTTCTTAAGTCTATTTAATATCTTCATTATCATAAAAACCAACCTATATTCATCTTAACTCCACTTCTACCACTCTTGGAGGGATGAAATCTATTTATCCCTCTCAGCATTTGGTAGACCAAGAATTAAGATGGATCTAAGCTGATAGAATTTCCCCTTTAAATAGTCTATGCTCGCATGAGTACCATGATATTACCATGGGTCAATACCATGGGTTATCATAAACCTGGAGCTTAAAAACTACTATTAGTAATTTATAAAAATTAATAAAATTAATAATTGATTTTTATTTTAACCAAATTAAAATGTTTAAGTGATAGTAAATTACAAGATCCATTTTTACCCTTGATCTACCAAGCCAGAGGATCAAATATTTTTTCACTCTATGCTAGTTTGCATATCACGATATCTCTCCCAGGGTTTAGTAGATCCAGAGTAAAGATGGATCTATGCTGGTTTAATTCCCCCCTTAAATAACCTACATTCCACGTGAATACCATGGGTCAATATCATGTGCCATCATTTTTTTATTAATACTAATATTAGGGTTAATAATGTTTTTTTGCATGGTATTAATAATAATTTGGCCCATGGTATTTGGCCCATAGGCTCCACATAAATATAACACATTTTTTGAGTGTTCTTAAATATAATGTGACTTTTGGAGTAAATATAAAAAAATGTTTTATTTATTTACCATACCTCTAGTTTATTTATATTTTTATTAATTTACCATACCTCTTTTATAAATATGTTATTTGGCCCATAGGATTCACTTAAACAAAACCTATTTTCTGAGCCTTCTTAAACAAAAAGAGGGTTATGGACTAAATATAAAAATAGGTTTTATTCATTTACCATACTCCACTTTATTTATTTACACGTAAACATAAGGTGACTTATGGAGTAAATATAAAAAAATGTTTTCCATTATTCTTTATATGATTATGACTAAACAGATGCAAACTTGGAATATGGCAAGAACATTATTCAATATTTAAATAAACATGAAAATAAGAGACTTGAATATTTAAATAAAATGAATTATTATTTTGTGACCATTGGTTCCAAAAAATAACGTATTTTCTCGAAATTAACCCCAATACCATGAAATACGGGAAAATGAAAGAAAAAAACCTTTTTTACACTGAATGTGGAGGGTGAAATAACTATCATAAATACCTATTCTTAAAAATTAGGGCAAATGGAAGGTTGTAGCTCCTAATTGGAAGGGCTAAATTTACTTTTTTTACTCTCTCCCTTAAAATAAGTTGGGCTAACCTCCATACCTAATTTTATTATAAAATAAATTTGAGGTGATTTGTAACAATGTACTGTGATACAAAATATTTGCCTAATAAAAATATAAAACCCCTTAATTTCACCCAAGGGCGAAAATTCGCCCCTAAAATTTTCCATGTTGGATGGTAATGGCTTTTGAATACTAGTTCAACAGGGAGATGATCACTTCTTGTTAGACATAAGTACCTTTCAGATGTATGTTATTTTTTTGTAACACTATTCTTGTTTTGATTATTGCGTATACTTCTTGTGCATTTGAGTATTTAGATACTTCTAACCTCCTAATGAGATGTGATAAGCAGATCCTTCTTGAGGATCACCTAAGGTGTAGGGAAAGAGATCTAGTACAAAAGAAGGTACCAAATGAAAAGGTTTCAAAGTAACATCCGAAAAATACAACTGTAAATGACAAATAAGAGCTAAAAGTTACGCAAGTATCTGAATACTACAAGGTATGTATGGTGTATTGTTTCAATGTTGGGATTCAATTGCAAGATTGGAAGGCAAGTTAATCCCTAAGGTATGATGAGAATATCACCTTCATTAATGACTCATGCATATATTGGTGTACTTGACATTTGACAAGTATCTTATAATTTAGACATGCTGAATTTCCTAGATGCATTGATTTTGATATATTGTGATTTGATACTATTATTAATGCTTCTGATAAGCATGGTAACCTTGATGATAAGAGTGTAACAATAAGATTGATATTCGAGATCTTCCTGTTGATCTTGTTTAGTTTTTGATAAGCTTAGAAAATATGAATGGATGCCCTGACTTGATAAAAAGGTGACATTATCATTATGATTTTTGTGGTATGAAGATACACTTCTTAGTTTCCCAAATTATGAGGACACTAACCCTTGATGAAAGTTTGATGTCATGTCATGTGTAATGATAAAGTAGCCGATGTTGATATATTATGACTATGATGCATATATGATATGGTTTGATATCATGATCTAACAATTTTGGTAATGAATGACAACATTATGATATACAAGTTGATGTTTTGATTAACGTTGATTGAAGTGGCTTCCCATTCAGAGGGAGAAACTCTCAATAAGATCCCAACACCTATTATTTGCATAAAATGAATAAAAGACACCTAAATGTTGAAGGAGGGATTATGGGCATGAATAAACATATGATGTTGTGGAAAAAGATTTAGCAAGTTCCAAACTAAGCAAAGAAGTTTTCTCCTAGTCCAACATATGAGAAACATTCTTTTCTCAATTCAGAACTTGCTAAATATTTTTCCACAACATCAGATGTTTATTCATGCCCATAATCCTTTCTTCAACATTCAAGTGTCTTCTATTCATTTTATGCAAATAATAGGTGTTGGGATCTTATGGAGAGTTTCTCCCTCATAATGGGAAACCATTTCAATAAACATTAATCAAAGCATCAACCTATATATCATAATATTGTCATGCACAAAAACTAAAATTTTATGCACAAGACCAAAAGCGCACCAGGAGTACGATAGACTTACAGACATGGAGCAGATGATGGAGAGTTCTATGAGTAGGGAATTTTTTAAGATCTACATAATGTTTGACTTATTATAGAAAATATGAATGTCTTGGCTAATCTTGTGTTTGTAGGGAATTGAAATATGCATATCAGTATGTTGTTTTCCTTAACTTGATTACTTGAGCTAGTATATGACAATATTTGGTAACAATTGCAAGGGTTTGACAAGATTTGGCTTATTGAGTTGACTTAATATAGATGAATAGTACTGGAATTTTGTCATGATGCTTGAAAATTCATGGATATGTTTTGGTTGAATTCACAGTAATAACAAGTTAGGGTTTTGATTTGGTACTTGATAACGGTGTTTTGCCTTGATGTGAAATGATAGTGCTATGTGGGCATAATGACTTTTAGTGACTAATATTGGTATTCCATATTGATTATGTAATGACATCATTGACACTTGACACATTGATTGAAGTGTAAGCAATTATGATTTAGTGTGCAATGATCTCACAATGAATGGATAAAACTTATATGACTTATCTTTGGTGTATGCATTCACATCTAGGGACATAAATGATGATCATGAGGATGGTTTAATAAAGTTTGGTTGGATATTTCTTTATAAAAGGTTGTTGAAACGACAATATATAAAGTTGTAACTTGGTATTTGGGTGTGAGATCTTCCTGGAACCTAGCCCAAAGAGCTTGTCAGTGATATTGGCAAAAAAATTTAATGGGTTTGATATTAGTTTTGTTTTGGCATTTAAGGCTTAATAAATAACTTAGTTGATTTCATTGCACAATATTAATATGTTTGAGGCTGAGAATATTGGTTTGGTCAGTGTTATGATTGCATAAAGCATTGTATAGTTTTAAGCAAGCTTTCCAATCCTAACAAGTCTGTATTGATAGTTACCTAGTGAAGCTTGGAAGATGTGACGATTCGAACCTCTACTTCAAAAGTGGTCCAAGGTATGCCTTTGATTTTGGTTTTATATGTTGACGATTTATTCTTGACAGGTAATATTAAGCTTCTAATGATCAAAATAACCATGATCATGGTGTTTAGGATAGAACCTTAGACCACTAAGGCTACCAAACCAAGAATCTCCACAAAGATAATTTGCACAACGAAATATAGACATCCATAAATCTAATAGTGCACAAAATTTACACAACTTTTTACAATTTTATACAAGTATGTACAACAACTCAATTGTCGTTCTATTAAACCAACTGAATAATACAATAGTTTAGGACTCTCGTACCATGGATATTGACCCTAAAAAATCCACAAGTACAAGAATATAAATGTAAGAATATGACGGTCTAGCTGATGTAGTGCACCTCATAACTACTTTGTCATACCCTGTAACATGTTGGTCCTTCCACTCCAAATTTTCTCACCAGCTGCTCCTTAGTCCATTAAACACAAAGAGACTCTGGGAGGACTGCCTACTATCACTGTTGCAAGTCACTTATGCTATAATGAACTTTGGCTCAACCAATCTGCTCCTCTAGGTTGGCCAATACTTGAGCTACAAACTGTCTTTCCTAGTGGTCACTTTAGGCCATCAAAGTGCCACATAGGCCTCCAACAACTTCAGCCACCTTTAGCTGTGTTGATGGTAAAAAATGACCTCATCAACATATGAGAGAGACCACCTAGTCAAAGCCCCAACTAAGCCCTTATTTGTTTGATGTAGTGGTTCTAACTGGTTCAATTGGGTCTAGTTACCCCCCCTCTCTCTGCTGGCTTATAATATACCTATTATTTACCAATAGAAAGAGAGAAATCAGATCTTCCCTCTTACTATGCACATGCAAACAAACAGATCATTAAGCTGAATTTATGGCTCAGCCAAGCCACAACTAAGGTCTTCCCCTATGTGAGGGGTCTTCTAGAATGAAAAATTAAATCTAAATGTAGATCTACTCTAATATGCAAGCAAAAAACTAACCCTATCTCAAATTGGAAAAGGATAGCCTTCTCTTAATTCAAGAGCACATGAAATAACTAACTAGGGGAATATGACTGTTTATATAATGATTGAATTCAGAAAATGAGATTAAATTGTAACATGGCAAAATAATTTGCATTTTACAATTTATTAGATCGTTTTATGTAGCTCGAATTTACTTAAATAAAAAGTTATGAAAGAAAATTAGAAATACATATCTGGATCCAAAAATGATTGAATTCATTATATGGTTTTCATCAATTAAAATAAGAAGTTCATTTAATTAATGAAAGAGAAAACAAAATATGGATGCATTTAAACAATAAAAAGGTACTGCTGAATGTATTCAAATTTTAATGAATTCATCTTAATTTTAGCTTTGTTCTGCTCCTCAAAGATAACTCTTACAAAACTTCAATAACATATAACAATTGATACAAAAGAAGTGTCTAATGTCAAAGAGAAATACATTATTTAGAACAAAAATAAAAAACAATTAGAGAAATTCTGGCAATAGTAGATTAATTTACAATCCAAGCAATAATGCATTGGAATGAAAATTTATTAAAATCATACTAGAACTTCATTACAAATTTTGCAGTCCATGAGCAGCTTCATTTCTTTGAGAAAAATTGCCTACAAAAGTGTAAAACAACTCTTCTTCTCTGATCCGGATCCTGGGGGCAGGCCCCCAAGATCTAAAAAAAAATTGAAATGGATCTTGGGGGGAGAGACCCCCAAGATCTGAAAACTTGAATTGCCAGAAGAAAAAGAGGAGAATGCACAATAAACAAAACCACAAAGAAACTTTTTATTAAAACCCACTGATTTGGATTTAAACAGGAATGCAACAAATTATAGAGATAAACATAACCATAGGTATGCAGCGGAAATAATACTTCATTTCATTACTGTAAAATATTGAAATATGCTTACAAACAAAAGTGGAAATAAACCAGCTAGGGCAATGGTAGCTTATCTCTGAGAAGAGATGTGGCGGCTACATGCCTCTGAACTGTAAATGCTACATTGTGGTAGACAATTTGTCCTTTTACAAAATGTGACTTGGTACTTATGGTATTTTTCAGTTACAATACCACGGGTCAATTCCATGGGTGAATGAATACCATGGGTGGATTTTACAATACCACGGGCGGATGCCATTTACAATACCATGGGTAAATTCCATGGGTCGATGAATAATATGGGTGGATGAGTACAATGGGTTGATGCCATTTTCCATTTGGAT
>APFE030965603.1:0-11744 GCA_000404065.3 Pinus taeda | reverse complement strand
GGTGCCTACTAAAGTGGGGTGGGAGGGCACGTCTCCAATGGGAACCCACTCTGAATGCTGTTCCAGAATTAAAATGGACATAACTCGGCCAATATAACTTATAATATTTATTATAACCTATTTTTGGAAGCAGAAGGATCATTTTTCATCTTCCCATAAGTTGAAAATCCTTATCTGGGCACTCTAAGATCTCAGATTTGCGCTGCAACAGTTCCGCCGTCACAAAATTCTGATAAAATAGCTGATTTTAAATCAGCGATATCTCCCACATCCGGACTCCGATTTGACCCATTTTGTTTTTGAAATTGGGTGATTTTTCGAGAGGAATCCAGATCTGGTATTTGTTTTTGTAAATTTTGTACCAAATGTTTCAGATCTGATCTGAAAAGTCGCCGCCCAAAAAAATTCCTCCAAAAAAATGAAAAAAGAAAAATTCTTCATGCTTGACCCAAGAAAGTGCTGTGTGGAGGTTGTAGCACATGCCTGAAGTCTGTTGAATATTGCTGCAAAATTTGAAACTGAAATATGCATCAAACCCTCATTCCCATGGAATCGTAACCTGCTCTGATACCACTGATCCGGATCTTGGGGGCAGGCCCCCAAGATCTAAAAAAAATTGAAATGGATCTTGGGGGCAGGCCCCCAAGATCTAAAAAAAAATTGAAATGGATCTTGTGGGGAGAGACCCCCAAGATCTGAAAACTTGAATTTCCAGAAGAAAAAGAGGAGAATGCCCAATAAACAAAACCACAAAGAAACTTTTTATTAAAACCCACTGATCTGGATTTAAACAGGAATGCAACAAATTACAGAGATAAACATAACCACAGATATGCAACGGAAATAATACTTCATTTCATTACTGTAAAATATTGAAATATGCTTACAAACAGAAGTGGAAATAAACCAGCTATGGCAATGGTAGCTTATCTCTGAGAAGAGATGTGGCAGCTACATGCCTCTGAACTGTAAAGGCTACATTATGGCGGACAATCTGTCCTTTTACAAAATGTGACTTGGTACTTATAGTATTTTTTAGTTACAATACCAAGGGCCAATTCCATGGGTGAATCAATACCATGGGTGGATTTTACAATACCACGGGCGGATGCCATTTACAATACCATGGGTAAATTCCATGGGTCGATGAATAATATGGGTGGATGAGTACCATGGGTTGATGCCATTTTCCATTTGGATCATTCTCAGAGCTAAAAAAAATACTCTATCTCTCTGCAACTCAACTTACAGTACACTACAAAAGTACGAACGCACTACAAGATAAATCACAAAATTTCTCCTAAACACCTCAGATCTAAAGTATTCCCCTCACCCTACAACTAATAATCCCTTACAATAGTGCTTAAGGATTCCCTAGTTGCAGAGAAGAATAACCATTTCCTCCTCAAAACTTATGTTTATTCATTTACAAGAATCTTCAAAAATGAAGAACTATTAAGAGTAGTTTTCCAGATCCACAACTAGAGCTGTAAATTCTTCATTCTTCTCTTTGTTGGTCTCTGGATCCATTGCTCCAAGGTGCCCCAGTTTCAAATTCTCCAACCGATCTCCTGCTACAAACCAATCAAAAATAAAATTAAATAAATTAGACACTAGAAATCAGAAAAATAAACTTTCATGAAACTGTTAAATCAAAATAAATAAAATCCAAAGAAATTTCCATGCTATGATCACTTCAAATAGATTTGATTAGCCTTTGAGTATTGTTGGGGAATGGATAAGTGGTAGTAGCTTTTCCAACCCAATGAAATTTTCACAAATCAAATTAAGAAAAACCAATTTTTGTTGCAAATTCGTCACTTTATATTCTACTATTTTTTTTGGCTCATTAAATGATTAAATCTAATAAACTTAATGTTCCCAGATTATTCTCCTTGGTTTTAGCTTTCTAATGAGACATCTCAGGCCTCATTTGATCTAGTAAATCTCCAAATACGCCTTTCCAAAGCCAAAATGTCAAAACTGTAAAAATTAAAATAAAATGCATGCCTAGACTAACATCAGTCATTTTTAATTAAAAATCTTAATTTAAACTAAAATTTAATAATGATAATTAACTATAAATTAAAATTAATTAATCACAATTATTACTTAATTAATATATATACATTAATAAAATTATAAATTAAATTAAATTATATAAAAAATAACAAATCAATTTAATTTATTTAAAAAAAATTCTTAATATATTAAAATATTATAATGATATGGAGGCATGCCAAGATGGATTGGTCTGAGGTGGATGGGTGGCTCTTTACAATGGAGAGATGTTAGGAGGTTTTATACTAATGCATGGGAGATATAACGAGGAAATAAGGAGGTCCCCGGAAGTACAATCTCGGGGAAAAGTAAGAGAGGAGCCTTAGATGAGGAGGGTCGAGATTTCGAGATGGATGAAAAGGAAAGGAAGTGAGGTAAGGTGGGAGGAATAAGGAGGTTGAGAAGGATGAAATTTTTTGGAAGGTTGGGATTTTTGGGGGTTATAAGGAGTATTGTACAAGATGAGGGGAGTTTGAGATACGCTGGGAGTTAAAGAAAGGGAGAAGAGGCAGGTGAGGCTTTAAAAAAATAATAGAGAAAGTTATGCATATATGTTGACAATTAATTTTTGGGAGAATTTATTTCGCGAAGGGTTTGTCGAGAAGTTGGGAGCATTTATTTTGAAGCTTTATAAAAAAATCGCCAAATACATCAAGTAAATCAAGAGGCAATTGTCTCATAGGCTATCTTTAACCTCGTGGATGTTAAAATAACTTTTTTCTTTCTTTTTTTTATAAAATACATTATTATAATTGAAATATATTAGGAATCTAAGATCTCTAATATTTTGAATTGTAATTCAATAAATCTCTAAACTTGGAAAAACATTTTTATTAATTTAAATATTTGAATTATATAATACAATTAGTTATATTATATAGTTTTAATTATTATATACTCTGGTTGCGGTGGTTGGTGTCTATAGACATTAGTAGAATAAAATAATAAAAATTAATAAAATTAATAAAATCAATATTTACATATTAAAATTAATTAATTTACAAAAATTAAAATAATACACATTTTGCAAATTTTTTAGTTGTGGCATAAAAATCATCGAACTTCGGATAAGTGCTATTTGTAAACCGTGAACGTGAATCCAAATGAGATAAAACAAGAACCGATGGAAAGCTAGCAAGAAATCGAACACAATGAAGCAATTAGAAGGTAAATCCAAAGAAAACGAAAATCTTGCAAAAATATCGCACAATTAACAAAATTAAGGTAGCGAAATATGATATAACTAGAATTTATTTAGAAGGTATCCATTATTATTATGAATATAATAAGTTAAAAATGGAGGAGTTGTGATTTTACCACAACAATGGCGACACATGGGGAATAACTAATTATCTCTAATTAAAATATGATGAGTTTAACTTTATCCGAAGGTAAAAGTGAGGAATTCTATTAAGTCGTCAAACAGTAAAACATTTTCCAAGGGCCCCATGTAGTATACCTAGGGGAGATAGTATGGGGTACAGAGGGAGGTACCCAATGGAATAATGTAATAATGGGATGGGCCATAATAATAAATAAAGTCGTTAACCTGTATCATGTAAGGGACCACAATGAGTTAACAATAATGTAATAAGCCCATTGTATTAGATAAATGGTATTGATGGAACCATGGTAATGACCCATGATATTGTATGTATGAGGCCTATATAGAGGCTAGAGACTCTCTATTGAGAGATGTCAAGGAATATTGTATGGACATGCATATGACTTGTGGAGTGTTCTCCTTCTTTAAGGAGTGATTGTACGGTGTTGCCTTACTTTAAGGGTTTTGATCAATAAAGAAGCATTTTTATCTATATTCAGATCTTATTATTTCTGGCGATTATTTACAGTTAATGGGTATATTGGTATCATTTCATATATTTGTAGGTAAGATTTATAACAAGTGGTACCAGAGCACTTTCTTGGGCAAAGCAAAGAATATTTTTATTTTTATTTTTTGCAGGAATTTTTTGGGCGGCAAGTTTGTAGTTTAGGTCTGTACATTTTGGTGAAAAATTTGCAGAATATAATTGCAGATCTTGGTTCTTTGCAAAAACAATACCTAATTTGAAAAAAAAATCCGCTGAATCGAAGTCCGGATGAGGGAGATATCGCTGATTTAAAAATCAACTGTGTTGCTGCCATTTTTCGAGGCGACGAGTTTGCTATCTGTACGTTCTGGTTAAAGATTTGTAGAATCTAATTACAGATCTGGGTTCTTTGTGAAAAAATACCCGATTTCAAAAAAAAAATCGGTCAAATTAGAATCTGGATGAGGGAGATATTGCTGATTTAAAATTAGTTTTTTTGTTTTTTGTTTTTGTTTTTTTGTTTGTTTTTTTGTTTGTTTTGTTTTTTGTTTTTGTTTTTTGTTTTTTTTGTTTTGTTTTTTTTGTTTTTTGTTTTTTGTTTTTTGTTTTGTTTGTTTGTTTTTTTGTTTTTTTGTTTTTTTTGTTTTTTTTTTTTTTTTTTTTTTTTTTCTCCAGAAATTTTTGTGACGACAGGACAGATGCAAAGGGAATCTGAAATTCCAGTGTCTAGATCGAGATTTCTATCACATGGGAAGATGCATAATGGTTGTTCTATTTCCGAAAACAGGTCATAATAGAGATTCTGAGCAATATTGACTAAGCAGTGGCCACTTTAAATTTTAGCCAAGTGATTTTTTTTTCAAAACCTTCTTCATGGCTTCTAGCAAGCATTTTTTTACAGGGAAATATAATGGTCCTACTATTGAAGAATTCATAAAAGATCTTAAGAAAAACCTTCCGAAATATTGGAAAAGTTTCCTATGGCTTAATTTGAAAGAAGAGGTTGCCATATGGTGGAACTCACTTGGCATCCAACAGTTCAAATTTTCAAATGAAGAATTTGAAAAACTCCTTGTGGACAAATGGTCTCATGCTAGAAAACAGGGGAATGAGACATGTAAGGGGTTATTTTCTACTGGTATCTCTTTATTATAGGTTCATGGATGTATTCAGAAGGAGAATATCATTGTGTTTATAAATCCTAGTTGCAAACAAAATTTTATAAATGTTAATTTGGCAAAAAGATTGCAAATTCCACCTAAACAAAAGAAGCACACACAGGTTAATAATGAGCAGGTGCATGTTTTTAAAGATGTGAAGATTTCTATGGATAAGTATGTATTGCATTCTCATTTTTTGTCTTCAGATATGGCTAATGTGGATGTTGTTTTGGGATACCCTTAGATGGAATTTGTTGGTACTATCAATATTAATGTATAGAAGAAATTTTTGAAGCTCTGGTATAAAAAGAAGAAAATTACATTACAAGATATTTCCATCAATAAACATGTCGAGTCTAAGGAGGTTGAAGCAAAAAATGTTACAGGTACTGATATATCAGATGATGAATCCGTGGTTGAAGTAATACTGAAGATAAGAAACAACAGCAGGCGCCACAACATGTACTAGATACCAATCAGGCTCAATTAGGTGGTGAATTAAAGCAAGATACACCATTGGTTACAACTCCAACGTATCACCACCCACATCACCAGCAAGAAAACAACCTACAAGATGGAAACGAACCAACAACAAGGACAACAACCCCCACATGAAAAATAGAGAGGGGCGAAGATCCAACCACAACACACCAACACAGAGGAGCCGTTAGGGTCAAATTCCATCTCAAGCAAGCAAGGCACCAGCTAGATCGATAGCTCACCTTTCTCTTGGATGGCTAGATGCACGTGCATGGTACCAGTGGACTACTCTTTTGAGTAGATCTTATTATTTGTGTTCTTTTTATGTTTTGGGGACGAAACATGTTTAAGGGGGGTGGAATGTTATATACCTAGGGGGATAGTATGGGGTATAGAGGGAGGTACCCAAGGGAATAATGTAATAATTGGATGAACCATAATAATAAATAAAGTGGTTAACCTGTATCATGTAAGGGACCACAAGTAGTTAGCAATAATGTAATAAGCCCATCGTATTAGATAGATGGTATTGAGAGAACCATGGTAATGACCCATGGTATTGTATGTATGAGGCCTATATAGAGGCTAGAGACTCCCCATTGAGAGATTTCAAGGAATATTGTATGGACAAGCATATGACTTGTGGAGTGTTCTCTTTCCTTAAGGAGTGATTGTACGATGTTGCCCTACCTTAAGGGTTTTGATCAATAAAGAAGTATTTCTATCTATATTCAGATCTTATTATTTCTGGTGATTATTTACAGTTATTGGGTATATTGGTATCATTTCATATATTTGCAGGTCAGATCTATAACACTCCACATTAACAAATCAAGCAATGTAAGTTCAAAAAGATAAGTACTCAAAGTAGACTAAGTCTAAAGTCATGAATCCGAATTTTGAGAAATGTTTAATATTTAAGATTACCTCTTACGAGAAATAGAAGAAGGTAAAGCTAAGGAGTTTTAGATAAAGTATATATCCATCAATATGAATAATCTCTGACATCGCTTTGTTGCCAGCGAGCCTGAACAGTACCCCAACAAAGTTGTTTTTTAATTCCATACAAGCACGGTCCCGCTGCTAGCAAGCGTCCATAGCCTCGACAAGTTTACTTGTATTTCCCATGCTTCCCCTTTTAATCACCCTTTTGATAAGCACATTTGTGAGCTAAGTTTATGATGTATCTAAGTGAAAGAGGTGGGATGGTGAAAGAGAGTTAAGCAAATTGATATAATACTTCCATAATGTTCAGTCCGCATTATTTCCCCACGACTATCAATTCAAAGGATTTTGTAAGAAGTGGAGGGATGTGAGGGATCCATTAAGTTAAACTCATGCCAATGTTTTTCTTGAAAATATGAACTATATCACTTAGAAAAGATACACATTCCTCCATGAAAAATATTTAAGGCAAGAAGGCTTTAGGATTCCATAAAACTATCCCTTGAAGGTAAATGAGTAAAAATAGAAATAGAAGAGTAAAAATTTTCCATGTATGTCAACCAATGTTCGGTAAGAAAAATTCTTTTACATAAATCTTGGTAATATCAACAAAATAAATCCATAACCAACAACAAAAGGAGAAAGAAATCCAAACTAAAGTGAAAAAAGAAATCAACATACTCCAAAAATGTCAAATAAGGAAAGGAAAAATGAAAGAAGAACTCAAATTAAAAAGAAAACCCCAACAAGACTAACTATAAGAATGTCTCAACAAAAGAGTAAAAAAAGTGCTACATAGAAGCTATTACTTGCTACTTAACTTAAAGATAGGTAAATTAAAGTGAAAAATAATAAAAAAAGCTATGTGATATTGGCTATGAGAAGTGTCCAACAAAACATTGGCTATTAGAATTGTCCACTAGAATTCAATTGTGTGCCAAATTTTTTTTTCCTTCTAAAATTCACTGAGGGTTGATTTACTCTCCAAAAATGTGTTAAGCAATTCTGAGCGGGATTTGTAAATAGATGGGATGATCTTAGTATGAGTGAACTAATTTTGAAGTCGGTCTTTGAAGAAATCAAATGAAATCAGATTGATTTGGTAGGTCTGAGCAGATAGCATTAACAAAGTTTTGTTAACGGTCATGAAATCCAGTGGGAGATTCAATATTCCGATCAAAATTCACTAGTAGATTTGAGATCAAAATTCAGACAAGTAGATCTACCATGAAAATATAAGATGTAAGCACGTGGTTTGATTTGTAAGTAAGAATTCCAAAGTGAAGTAGATTTTGTGTGGACATTGCATCCATCATCAAAGTGCAATAGATTTTGTTTAGACACTGCATCCATCATCAAACACTAGATGGGTGGAATGTCCACTCGAAACATTGTTTCGAAAATTTCATACAATATAAACAAATATGAAAATCTACATTCAATTAAATTACTTCTTATTTTTTTACACAAAACTAAAAAATATTACATAGTTTTTTTTTGCTGGATTTTTTTCTACAATATAAATAACTATAAACATATACATTCAATTAAATTAGTTTTTAATTTTTTCCTAAAATAAAGATAATATGATTGATTATTAAAAATAAAAATAATATAATTGGTTATTAAAAACGAATGTTTTTGGGTAATTTAGAATTGCTTAATAATTTGTAGTTATCCCAAAACTTGATTCATATTTAAATTTTTTATTTATTTATTTTTTATAATTAAACTAGTTTTTTAAAATATATAGATACTTTGTATGGTATAAGTAACACTCGCAAAAAAGGCAAATCACTAAGAACCATCAATATCTCAAAGGTTTTTTAATATGTTTTATTATTATTTTTATAGGAGGTATTTCCATATTTATAATTTTTAATAAGATAACAAACTTAAATACAAATTTTGTATGGTATAAGTACACTTGCAATGTGTCATTAATGAGGGGTAAGTATCATATGTGATATTGACATTGACAATAGATTGATAGCGTTTTGTATAATAATTTTCTGAGAAGAGTTGTTGATTTATGCGTGGCAAAAGAAACAACCTTGAGATATAGGCATCACAAAAACAACTGTGTTCCGATCTTCGCATTCACATCACATGATCTGATAATCACCCTATGAGTGATTTCAGTTAAGAATTATTAAATGGACGTATTATAGACTCATGTGTTGGTGTGTGTCTAAGTTATTAAACAACAAATCGATCGGATTGCAAATGCGTAGACACTTGAAATGGAAGACAACAGAGAAACAAAATAAGCAAATATAAGAACACAAGAAATTAATAAGGAGTTCACCCTATCCTCTAGGGCTACATATTCGGTCCAACTTTCAGTGGTGGCCTTCTTTAATTGTGTCTTAAAGTAGAGAATTACAAAGAAGGAGCTCAATATGAGTCTCTTGTCACAAGACAACTTGGCAGGGTGGTTCTTGGATTCCCCAAGCCACTAGAGTACACAGACTCTTGTCCTTACCAGCTTTTCAACCTCTCGGGTCTACAATGGAAGGAGCCTAATGTGGTGCTTGGTCTTGACAGATCCCCTTCAGGGATGGCTCTAATTTCTCAAGCCCTCTGGCGCTCGACACTGCCTTTGGTCAGCTCGGTCCTCTTTCTTCTCACTGCTTTTTGCTCTCTCTGTCTACTCTCTCTGTTCTTCCGTGTGTGGGTGTCCCTTCTGTTGGTTTGTGCATGGCTTTAAAGCCACTCGAGCTCATGGATATTTGATTCCTCTTCCAACTCCGTCGGATCGCCTGCTATAGCTGCACTTGGAGTTCCCTATCTTGGCATCATCATCAGACTCACAGGGTGCGGCCACTTGTCCTCCTCCGAACTGCGCTAGCTTGCTTCGTCGGTTCGGTTCTTCAGTTACGTCATGGAATGAGTCATCCGCCACCTTGGTGGTCAAAGAGGATCTCAAATTCTTTTAAATCATGACTTAAGCCTTCGTTACATCTGGTCTTACCGTCGGGCACAATATCAACCATTAGATCTGAATCCCCCAGATCCAATGCCATCCGCTCATTTCGCGTTGTTGACTTGCTCGACCGTTAGTGCACGATGAGCAACGATTTTCTCTCTCCTCCACTTGCCACGCGTCGGGCACTGAGTAGAATCACTTCGTTTTCACCAAATCTGCTTACTGTCCAAGGACGCCCTTGATGAATACCACTGGTTTTTAGAGTGCGGGTCCCGCCTTAGCCTTTAGCCTTTTCCCCACGATTTTCCCGGCTCCCATGCGACCGTGTGCTCAAGGCCCCTCCCTTCCAAGGATTTTTTCCCAACGATGAGAGGTAATCGCGCATCAAAAACTCCCTCTGTTTCTCGATCTGGGCTTCCCAGGGGCTAATTTCGCCTCCTGCACAGTCTCCATGGGCCTTGGTCAGCGCACTTTGACTAGGGTCCTCATTGTTCCACGTTGGCTGCCAACTGCCACTGGTTTAGAGGTGTTTTTGATCGCTGCTCTCAATTCTTTGAAGTCTGTCCCGACCTGTTACAACCATGGTTCTTTTGATTATTCTTTATGGATCCAATTCGGATCATGGCCTTCCCACTAAAAATCTTTTGGACCACCAAAAGTTGGGTTTTCAAGCATCGACTAAGTGAGGGCACTGCTGTCTCACTTGTCCAATCTCAATCCATTTTGCACTGCTCGGCTTTGAACCTTTGAGTCCAATTCTGAGGTACTCAACATCTCCTCTGTGCATTGTCCTCACCTTCCTGTCCAAGACTGTGTCTTCCTGCAATTCATTCAGATATTCAGGTAGCAGGTCATTAATAGAAGGCAATTGACTTTTCTCTTCAGGATCCTCAATCATTGAAGGTTTAAACAATCTCAAGCAATTTGCATTTATGAATGAGTAGATGTGCATGTAAGTTGGTAGATCAAGGCGAAAAGCATTTTCAACGATCCTCTCAAGTATCTTGAAGGGTCCATACCTGATAGCCTTTAGCTTTTTACCTTCACTTTGCATCCTGTCCTTGCTAATATACAGCTAGACCTAGTCACCAACTTGGAAACTATGCTCCACTCGATGCTTGTCATGCCTTGCCTTTTATTTGGCTTTGCTCTTTTCTAGCTGTTCCTGTACTGCCTGGTGGATCTCCTGGATCTGTTCAATGAACCTAGTTGCCTTGTACACATCACTGTGTCCATCAATGGTGGTATCTTTACCGAAGACAAAATTCAAGCGAGACCTTGGTGTGAAACCAAAACAAGTTTCAAAAGGAGATCTTTGTGTAGAAGAATGTTTTTCTTTGTTGTAAGCATGCTGCACATAACACAAGTGTTCATCCCAAAGCTTAGGATGTTTGTTGCAATATCCTCTGAGTAGCTGGATCACTGTCCTGTTAACTACTTTTGTCTGGCCATCGGTTTGTGGATGAAAAGTTGTGCTTTTCTTCAGTTGGGTGTCCATCAGCTCCCACAGACTTGACCAAAACTTCCCCACAAATCGCGTGTGTCAATCAGATACAATAGAAGTGGGTAACCCAAAATGAACCCATACATGTTCAAAGAATAGTTTTTCAGTTTGTTCAGCTGTAAGTAACTGCTTATTACAAGGTATCAAAATGCACATTTTGCTGAACCTATCCACAACCACATACAAATAATCATGACCTTTTCTAGACTTAGGTAGTCCCTCAACAAAATCCATGGAAACACTTTCCCAAGGGTGAGAAAGAACTGGTAATGGAGTGTACATGCCTAGTTTTATATTGCCGGGCTTGCTTTTAGCACACATGGTACACCCTCTCACATATCTAGAAACTGTCTCACTCATTTTTGGTCAATAACAAAATCTTTGCAGCTGTGCAACTATTTTACTTACCCCAAAGTGACCTGATAACAGAGAAGTGTGTGCCTCTCTGATTATCTTTACTCTCTCTATTTGTGGAATGCAAAGTTTCCCACAATGATATAAGAGTCGATCCTTCACATGATAATCCAATTCTTCTACCCTTTTGCCTTGGCTCAAAGTTGCATATACATATTTAAAGTCTATATCTTGAGCATATTGTTCAATGAAGCTTTCATGTAGTACAAAATTATGCTTAATTATAGTAGATGCATTTATAATGGGTCTAGATAACATGTCTGCAACTTTGTTATGTATGCCCTTTTTATATCTGATGACTAAATGATACTGTTGTAGAAAACCCATCCACCTGTAATGTCTTGATTGCTACAACTTATTTTGGGAGTGTAGATATTGAAGTGGTTGATGATTAGTATGTATTATTGTCTCTTTGCCCATTAAGTAATGTTTCCACT
>APFE030965599.1:19209-40228 GCA_000404065.3 Pinus taeda | reverse complement strand
ATATGTATGGGTGCCCTTTGGGATATTTAGGAGCAACATTTCAGATATGGAGATAAAAAAATTCAACACATTTTGGACTACATTATGGGAGAAGATGGACATGGAGTTGAAGAGGCCTACAACATTCCATCCATAGACAAATGGGAAAATAGTAGTCTGTTAGTGTCAGTCTTTGAATCCTTCCACCAGTGATCAAACATGCTCTTACAAAGTGGTCTTAGGGTGTCAAAGTCAAATTTTGTCATTTCAGTGAATCTTCAAGTAAAATTTAGTCACTAGGTATTAAGTCTAGGATTTGTTTTCACTCCTTCCAAAGTTTTCTAAGTGTCGGTCCATGTCACCATTCAGCTAAGTGTACCACCATTCAAATAGTTGTCATCATTATTTCAAGTTCCAATGGGTCATTTTACACCTTGTTCGTGCTTCAGTTGTATGTGGTTAAGGCTCATTTCCCTCTCCTAGGGTTTTGAAGGTAATTTTTCTTGGATGGTAAAATCATCAACAAAGCTTGTATTTTGATGCTCATACACCTTCCCCTATACTTAATATACCTTCTTAAGCACTTCCCATCACTGATATCCCTCAAATTCATCATTTTCCCACAAACCCCAGCTTATTGCTACAATTTGACAATTTTCTAGGCTAGGCCTGTGTTTTACCCTTTTGGACCCCTTCCACTCACTCAATATTTGAAATTCCACTTTCCCCTGCTTCCTAACATCCCTCCCTATTTCCAAATTTTTCTCAAGAATTTAGAAGCCCCTCATCCCCTTCATTTCCCTTCATTTCTACAAATCCCCTGTTCCACATATCAGGATAGGTTTTATTCAAATGATGTTTTTGAGAAATAGAAGATGAATTTGACAAAACTGAGAGAGTTTTTGTCCATCATTTACCCAAGAAGAAAAACCTCTTTCAGTTTTTACACAGGCTTCATGGTTTGGGAGAAATGTCAAAAACGCCGTTTGCCTCAGGTTGTTGCACCTCTAGAGTGACCTTGGTAAAATCAATTTTTCTCCTAGATGTAATGACCAAATGACTTGTTTGATGAGTCAACTGATAAGTAGACACAAATATATTTCCAATGAGCTATCATGAGCTCAATTTGGAGTTGAGTAAGACCTTCAAAAGTTGACTGCAACAGCACTATGCATTTTGGCAGCCTCATTCTACACATTTTGACCAGTCTTGGGAGATTGGACTTTTGACAAGGCAAAGAAAGTCCAAATTGAAAAATTCATGATGTTCTGGAAAGTAGACTCGACAAGATTTCCAACAAGCTATCCCACGCCCAATTTGGACACCGGGAAGGCCTTCAAAAGTGGTCTACAAAAAGGTGATGTGCATATGGGAGGCGCTACGCACCTGGCAGGGTTTTCCAGTGTAAAATTGCACAGGCGCTGCGCACCTGTGTGAGGCGCTACGCATCTATCCAGCCAAGCCCAAAACTCTCCCAAGTTGCCAATTCACCTTGAAATCTTCAGTTCCTCTCTCTAACAAGTAAGTACATTACTCCTATCTTATGATCTAGGGTTTTGATTGCTAAGCTTGGTATTTAGCATTTTTATAATTAAAACTCTAGCCTCTAGGGTGAAACCCTAGTTCTTATCATCTCTCCATTGTTTTACTTACCCTATCCTTGCCATTATTCCCTAGACCAAAACCCATTCCCATTTACCTATTTCCTAAATCCCATCCCCTCATACATTTTCCCCATTCCCACATTCCCACTTACACTCTCCCCAAACCCTGCAAATCCCATTCACATTCCCTAAAACCCTACTCATTCATAAAATTCTCTTCATACTCATCTTTATTCCATTCACCCTTCCCATCATTGACCACAATTGTTCACAACTACAAAAATCAATGGATAGAGACGGTGAGTATGAGTTTGAAGAAGACACCCTTAGTGACAGTTCCAGGGAGAGAAACATACAGCAAAGGAAGCCTCATAAAGGAGGAAGAATTATCGGAGAAGAGCCCACTAGTTTGAGGGAGTTGCAAGCCTGTCCACTTGCCATTTCTTGCTTTAAACACCAGTCATGCTTTGATTTTTTTGAAATGATAGAAAGAGTTAAATTTCATCATGAGTTGGCAAGGTTGTTTGTGACACATTTGCACAATAATGAAGTAACCCTTGCCGGAATAACATTCACCATATCACCAATTGTCATCTCAGAGGATACAGGTATGCCAAATGTGGGTGAAAAATGGAACAAAGTTTAGGATATTGATAGGGAGTACTATGAACCTTACATCAAGGCTAGATACAAAGACAAAATGAAGAGAGTATTCCCCTTCAAGTTTTTGGAAGATAGGTTTGCTCCATTAATGAAAATCATTATCAAGTACTTCACTTGTGAAGGTAGATTCTCCTGGTTGTATGCCTACCACATTAGACTATTGATGCATTTCACTAGAGTAAGAATGATGAATATCCCTTACTTCATGCTCATAAACATTGAGAAGATGGCACATATTGTAAAGAGGAAGCCATACCGCCAGCAGTTGAATAGCATTTTCCATTACTCTTTGATTAAAATCATTGTTCTACATCAGCTGAACCTTCTTAACATGCCATGGGAGACTTTTATTTCTCATGACATGTTCAAAGGCCCACAAATATTTTCATCAGTACATCATGAAATAATGTCGACCTTCAGGACATGAAAAGGTAAAAGAGACTAAAATTGTTGGAGTGCCAGTGTTTGTGACATATAAGAGGGGCACTAGGAAACGTTTTGCAGCTACTAGGTGAGTATGATCTCCACCAGGTGTGGAAGGGGTCTCGCCTTCGTCATCAGGCCATAAGCAAATGTTATCTCCATAAGGTGTGGAAGGGGCTTTGCCTTCTTCTTCAGCAAAATAGGTACAGGTTGAGCAGCAAAGCAAGGGAAAAAGTAAGGGCAAGAAAAAGATGCAAAATAAGGATCTTAGTGATGAGCAAGAAAGAGATTTTAACCTTGTTGGTCATGAGGAGACACAACAGCACTTCACTCATCAAGGAGTTGATGTCATTGACTTGGAAACTCAGGATCCAAAGATTGTCAAAGACATGATCATAAAGGAACAAGAGGCTGAGATACAATCTTTGTCAGATAACTTAGAGAGAGCTAAGTGGATCATCAAATATTTAGAGCAAGAAAACAAACAACTGAGTGACAAGCAAGTCGTCATGGAGCTGCAAACGATCAGAGAAAACAGGCAAAAGGCCAAGGAGGCTAATGCCAAGTTGACTTCAATTGAACAAGAGATTGAAAATGATAGGGAAACTTGGCTTAAGAGGGTTAATATACACCTTGAGGGGCTGATTGAGAAGGCCAACAGGGACAAGAAGATGCTTCGCCACATGGCCTACCACTACATGACCCGCAACAAAATCTGCAACATAAGGATGAGGAAGCTTAAGGCTAGGTTGAGGAAGGCCTTAAAGAGAAAAAAGGAGCAATATAAGTTGAAAATCTTGGTTGAAGCCTCACTAGCCCATCAAAGCAACTAATGGTGGTGCCTTGTGCCAAATCTGGGCAAGTTTTGACGATTTTTTATCTTTTTCAATTTTTGAAATTTTGAAAACAGGAAATTGGTCTAGATGGCGCTGCGCTTTTCCCTGGAGCATTTTTTGGAGGAAAGGCTTATATATTTGGATTCAGCATGATGAGAGCATCAAACCTAGAAAATTTCAGCAATTTTGGAGCAAAACTAGGTCACCAAAAGGTCAAAAAACTACCAAAAAATGACCTCTCTGCCTCTTTTTGGACACACAAAAGCAACCTTGGGAGATTTCACTTTTGAGGGGGCAAATGACCTCCAAATGCATTCAAGATGTTCCATAAACTAGACAGGAAGACCTTTCCAATAGCTATCTTGGGCTCAATTTGGCTAAGGGGAAGGCCTCCAAAAGTGAGTGTGAAGCGGCGCTACGCATCTGGCCAGTGGGGCTACGCATTAAACCAATTTGCCAGAAAATCTAGTTTTCACCTATTTTCATTGCAAGTTGACTTTTTCTCTCTTCATGGATGAATTTATGATTGTAATTAATGCCTTGGTATGTAAATGTAATAGTGAAATTATGTTATAGGGTAGATTCATCATTTTTAGGTGGTTTGGGGGTCAATGAATTAGTTTCCATGCTTATAGAGGCAAGTTGTTCCATTGCCTATATTCATGTTCCCTATTTGGAAATGGTGGTAACAACTCCTTTTCTCTTGGTTTCGACTCGTGATGGCTAGCATAGGTGGTTTGATGTCTATATTATGTATTTTTTGTGTCATTAGCAGAGGTTGGACTCTCTTGGATGCTCTGAGCTACGTTGTACACCTTTATCAGCAGTTTGGCAAGGAAATAAATCAGGATTTCCAGCTATTTTTATGGGATACTTGTGGTAAAGTGTTTTTGCATAGTTTCTTCTTATGTTATCAGTTTTTCTCATGTGTTATGTGTGCCACAATCTAATTCATTTCTTCTAGTTTAATGATATCAAGATAGATAGGTAGAATACATTGTTTACAGTGCTCTGCCTTGGGAAACCATTCAGTTTTTGATGTTTTCTACTGTTTGAGAAGGATAAATGATATTTTCATGCCCTCCTCAGCTCCTCACCAATCTTAGACCTCTCATCTCACTTAATTCCAAGTGCCAAAGCACCTACCTACGTCGCCCCATAGAACACCCTGCATCCTGACTTGATTTCCCAGACCCAAAGTTGCCTGCTCCATTTGATCCAACAACAAAACCAAAAAAATCAATCAAAAACCCTACAGCTATTATACCTAGCCTAAAATCCATATTTGATCCAGTCATCTTGACTGAGATTCAAAAGGAGAGAGCCCTCTCCCGACCTGGTAGGGCTAGCTACCAGGTTAAGCTTGATTTGTGGTTATCCTAGGATTGCCTCCCTTCAGCCTGAGGTTAATCTAGGCTCTAACATAGTCAACAATAATTTGGTGTAGCTTTTGAGGGGCTCTCGTTAGAAGTATATGAAGACATGGGATGAAAATCTGGTGTATATACAACACTCTTATAATAAAACAGTTCACATTTATACTAGTAAGTCCCCATTTGCAACTTGTTTTGGATATTTTCCACCTTCACCTTTGGATATTTCATATCGGTAGCAAGGAGGAGTGAAGGAGGATCTTACGGGGGATTCCCTTAGGCTAGAAATTTTTGTTGAGAAGATTAGGCATGTTAGCACTCTGTAATTTTCCTAGGTTGGGGAAGAAAACTACAAGGTAACCACAAACCACTTTTAAAGTTGGGATCTAGCCCTTCCAGATTTAGAGAGGGCTCTCTCTATTGATTTATATTTTTTTTTTTAAGATCTTACGCTAGTTATTTAAGTTTGAGTTGGGTTTTTTTGAAAAGTTTGGTTGAAAGATGCAGGAAATTCCATTGGACATGGAGCCATAAGACTTGTCAATAATCAACTACAAATTTACAGAGTAGTTGTAACGAGGTAGGGTAGGAAAACTCTTGGATCCTTTTAAGACATTTATGGTGTGAATGATATGAATTAGATTTAGGATCAATTTAAATATAGAGCATACACAAATGAATTCTATACTTAAATATCAAAAGAAAACATTAAGACTATTTATTATCAAGCCAGAGCTGAGTACATTCAAGTAAATTCAACTCTTAATATTCTTGCAACAATCATGGAAAGGAAATTCATAAGGAAACTGAGAAACAAAAACAACTTATCATAAGAGAGCACATAACCATTTGTTCGACACAAGAATCCTAGAACAAAACTGCCTTTGTATTTCTAAAAATTTATCACTTTAAGTACAATCCACAACTTACATTAATGTAGAGCTCTTTTCTTCATACATAATCCAACCCTTACTAAGTCTTATTACAAAATATTTATAGACTTGCTATTGAACTAAATTCATATTCCAAAAAGGAATCAATTACAAAATGATATTTAACAAAATTACATATATTTCTGAAACAAAACTAGAAAATAGGATTTCTGGACAAATTCGATTGTTTGTTGAAACTTTGAAGGAAATTTGTTGCTCAGTGTAGCTATTTTCCAGTTCCTTCTATCTGTCTTATTGTCAAAATTGTAAAATTTCTACTTTACTTATTCGACCAATTCTAGTAATTGGTCCCATCACTCTTCACCTGGGATAGAAAAATTCACCATGTTTCTAATTCTCTCATCTACCTCAGTGTAAGTCTGAAAAAGTTGGTTTATTCAAAAACAAATGATGAATCTCATGTTAAATGTTTAAATCAAACTGCAGACCCTCCATAAAGGCTTCTCCAATGATAGCTACCTTTGCCTTTGCAAACATAGATGCATCTACGACTATGTTACATAACTGTTCCTGGTAAGTTTCTAATGGAATCAATTTTCCATTAGAATTTTTGAGAGTTGGAAGTCCTTTCTCCTGTAACAAAGAAAACTTCTTATTAAATCTTTTGACTTGTAGTTCCAATTCCTTGCACTTATTCTCCAACTGCACCATCAAATTCTTCTTAGTTAAAACTATTTTGACTTCCATCATTGTCTCTGTCATGTCCTGAATGTTTAACTCCTCAAGCTCATCTATGCTTTTGGAGTTTAGCATTTATACTTTTTTGTGCTTCTTCTGGCCTATGATCAATATCAACTTTGTTTTTTTCCATTGTTGCTTTCACTCTTTGTACTAGTTCTTCTTGTTCAAAAATAATTTTAATAGATGGCCACAACTTAGTAACATTTTCATTGATATTGTGTCAAATGTTGTGTTTGGCTTCTGCCAACATCAGAATAATGAGGGATTGATCTCCATACTTCTGAATTTAATGAATTAACTTGTAATTCTTTCGCACTTCTACCAAATATGCATTTTCTACTTTAATCTTTCTTTCTTCCATCTTGGTGACTGCTTCTTTCAATTTCTCCACTTCTTTATTTGTCAATGATAATTCCCCAAAGCTTGAGCTAGATTTTCTGAGGAATCTGAAATTGATGCTTCTGTTGTTAGTTGTGTTAAAGTACCCGTTGTTGATGTTCTTGCTACCTTGCATTGCTCTTTTTCCTTCAGTAGTGATTCCATGTCTTGTTCCATTTTCTGGATTTGAGAATTTTGTTCCACTACTATTGTGAACAACTTTTCTTTTTCCATCTCCAAACTAGTGACTTCCTTAGCCTGAGGGTGTTATGTGGTTAGACGTTTGAGCTATTTCCTGAGAGCTTGAATGTCTGCATTCTTGTTCTTGATTACCTCCTCAACTACCTTGACATTAATAGGATCATATCCTAGTTTAATCACTAAATTTTCTAAGGTCTTAATCCTGGTGTCTTTGGCTAGAGAGGACATTCTTTCAATCTTTAACTGTGAGTGCATATTATTTAAAGAAACTTGCAATTTAGAAGCAAACATAGCTGAGTTGGTTAGAGTTGAGTATATCATCTCACCTACCTGCTTCTGCAAATCAATCTGATTGATTGCATAAACCTGTTTAGTATCAACTGAAAATATGGAGGCCTTATAATCTTCAACACTTCTGGGGACTGGCACTTTGGGTTCCAAAAAGGCCATTTGAAACTGCTCCTTTTCTGAGTCAAATGCAGACAACAACCTGTGTTGAGTGGTGGCAGATTGTTTCTAGAATTCTAAGTATGTTGAAGCTTTGAGAACTTCATTCTTCAATTTGATCTCCCTGTACCTTGTAAAAATGCTCTGTTTTGGTGGAACTTGAGAGGTAGAAGAGATATGAGACTCTGTTGTCTCTTCTACATATGGGAGAGAGGTGGTAGGAGTGCCTGTCAAAACCAAAATAGTATGCTCCTATGCATCCCTTTCTTCTAAAGATTCTTATTGAATGGTGATCACCCGAGGATCACTCTTACTATCAATCTTTGTGGTGTTCCGTGGATCCTCTTTCCTTCTCTTGAATATAAGGAAATCTGCAGCCTAAGTTTATGAATTTGTAGGGGACATGCTTTTCCTTGGCCTCTTGATTTATTTGTCTTTAGGAATAGGAGTTTGTAAAGAATATTGACTTACCAACTGCTCTTCTACTTCATGTAATGTGTTCTTTGCCCATTCCTCTTGGTTATACTACTCTATCTCTGGCCTTGGTGTATGTGGATATGGAATGCTCTTTTGTTCAACCCTCAGCTTTGAAATTATCCCTAAAGGATCATAAGACCAAGTGAAGCTTGGTTTGAACTTCATCTACTTTAAAGTTGCCTCCACTTCCTTTGATGTTGCTATGGTATTCACAATATAAGGACCTACATGTGCCTTTAGTTTAAATTACGCCTTCTTCTTATTGGATACAAAGTGTAATTCATCCATGTTTAACATCTGTCTAGCATACTCTAAAGAAAAAATCCTCACTGCACAAACACTGGTAATTTGTAGGGAGGAAGCTTGCACCCATAGATTCTGATTTCTATGTAGTTCTGGTATAAATACCAGTCTCCAACCTCTGATTGTTCTGAGAGGTGAAAAACTTTCTTGATTTCTGGAGAAATTCTCGGTATAATATCACTACATAGTAGACATAAAGATGTGTGAAGGAACTTATCTACAAAATATGTATAAGTATACTCCTCTAAATTTCTTCTGATTAGAGAAGTTCAATGAATAACCGATAATTGGTTTCCCTGCTCATCCATCTTCTGCAATTGAAACTTGAACCTGTCTGCCTAGTAAAATTTCATTAAATAAACCAAAACTTACTTGTGTTTGAACACACCTTCAGCTTTGAACTTCAAAATCTGTTCATATATGACATCTGATAAATAATGACTATAATTGAACAAAACTGAAGGCTTCTGACCAATTGTAAAAACTGATAAAAATCCTAAAACTGCCTCATCAACCCACTGGTATGTAGGATAACCAAATAAACGAGTAACCATATAGATCACTTTCCTTGACATTTCTGGGAAGATAAAGGCATAATATGGTGGGTTTGTTCTGGGTAACTCGGGATTTTCAGGTAGAAAGCATTCAAAAATGTGAGCTCACTGGGAGAAGGAAAGTTTCTTATACAATTCCATCAGTGCATCAATGGAAAATGGATGCAAGGAGGTCTGAGGTTTTATCTACAAGGCTTGGAAAATTCTCTCGAGGGAAATGGAAAATAGGATCTCATTGTTCTGGGCATTCACTACTTTTTGGCTTGGGAGGTATCTGAGATGACACCAAGTAGAGAATTCAGGGAAGAAATGAATTTGTGGAAAGGTAAATTGGGGAAGGGAAGACTCCTAGATGCTCAAATCATCACTTTGGTCTAAGTATTTTTGTTTTGCCCAATTGTGGAGCTCATGGAGGTAAAATTCGCATTAGGTTTCAACAATTTTAGATTGGTATCTATTAATGAAGTTCTATCAAGACCAGGGACAAGGGGTACCAGGGGATCCTCTTCAGGCATTTTTCCTTTACCGTTACGTGAAGACATCTCAAATTACAGAGGAAAAATGGAGGAATAGGGAATTAAATAAGGGAAATCAAGGAATAGAGAATTACACAGGAAAATTGAACAAAGCTACCAACACTACAAGAAAAAAGGTCATTGGTGAGGGTCATTCCTGTGACATACCTTTAAGGTCCATCACCAATGTCGCATATGGTGACGGTCTTTAAAAAAACATTGTTGTAATTGTATATAGTGATGGTCCTTTACGGTTTGTCACCAAAGCCATTTTCAATGACACTTTTGGTGAGGGTCGTTAAAGGCCTGTCACTAATTCTCTCTTTGGTGACACTTTTGGTGAGGGTCGTTAAAGGCCCATCACTAATTCTCTCTTTGGTGACACTTCTACTGAAGATCTTTTATGGACCGTCACCAATGATATTTTCGGTTACTTTTGGTGACAGTTAATAAATGTGCATCATCATTGATCATTCCAATGAGTTTTTGTTGACGCTTCATGCTTGTGACGGACCTTTAAGGTCCATCACAAATGTCACATATGGTGACGGTCTTTAAAAAATCATTGTTTTAAGTGTATATAGTGATGCTCCTTTAAGGTTTGTCACCAAATCCATTTTCAATGACACTTTTGGTGAGGGTTGTTAATGGCCCATCACTAATTCTCTCTTTGGTGACACTTTTGGTGAGGGTCGTTAAAGGCCCATCACTAATTCTCTATTTGGTGACACTTCTAGTGACGATCTTTTATTGACCCTCACCAATGTTATTTTTGGTTACCTTTGGTGACAGTAAAAAAATATTCATCATCATTGATCATTCCAATGAGTTTTTGATGACGCTATCTACCTGTTACTATATTTTTTGTCAAAATATAATGATTTAAGGCCATTGTTGTGGAGTCTTTTTCATTATGTGTCCAAGGTCATAGTGGTTATAATAGTCAGTCAATTTGTTAAGAAGTAATTAGTGTGTATCATTTCCCTCAAGTCATAAGAATATAGTCTTCGTATGAGTCAATACATGATTCATCTCTATTAGGTTTATTATCTAGCAAATTTCCTTTAAATAAAGTTCCACTACTGTGTGTAGGAATTATACTATTTAATACATAATCAACCTTTGTCAATTTTATTAATGAGAGAGACCTAGCACTCCTCAACGCTCATGGCACACTTTAACATGCTTTGGAATAGTACACTAACATTCCTTGGCACCTCGCATGTCTTGGAACATCTTTGTACCTGGAACATCTTTGTACCTAGAACATCTTGCCATGAGTAGGATGCCCAAGCACATGTTGGCATGCCATAGCATAGCATAGCACTCCCCTATCATGTGTTGGCATTCCCTGTAGTCCCTAGCATGCCGTGGAACTCCTTGGAATAATATTGCATTGACAAACATTAGCACTTGGCACACATTGGCACTTGGCATGTATTGGAACATATTATTAGTGTGCCTAGCATGCCTCTTTTGAAAAAGATAAAGTCCCAACTTATTAACCCTCTTATGTGTTCATTTCCTTTCATTTTAGCTTGATTATTCCTTTTGTTGCCTTGAAATTCCTTGACGCATATTGGCATACTCTGGCACCTTGCACATCCTAGTATGTCTTAGCACCTGGCATGCCTTGGCACTATTTTGCACATGTTAGCACACCCCGGAACTACCTAGCACACTCTAGCACTTCTTGACATTCCATGATATTTCCTAACATTCCTTACCCATTCTTAGCAACCTTGTCACTCCCTCTTTGGCATGACAACTAGCATTGATTGACACTCCTCAACACACCCTCATATTCATTCACTTCCATGCATTTTGACCTAGTGCTCCCTTGTGTTTTCCTAGTACTCCCTAATACTCTACAGCATGCATTGGCACTCTCTAGCACACCTTAGCACTCATAAGTGAATAATGAAACTTGTAACCAATGTTACCAGACTCAGAATAGACAATAAACCTGTGAGGAAAAAGAGCTAAGAGTTTTATTCAGATTGGGGAAAATCGGCAAAAAATTGACAAAACATCAGGAAAAAATCAATGAATTCAATAAATAAAAATATACACATATATTGAAAAAAAATAATAAATAAATAAATAAATTCATTTTTCATGATATTTAGTAAATCCATGTCCAAACAATTCATAATATCAATAGATGTCCAAAATATCATGAATGAATAAGCATCTCATATATGTTATGAGTCCAAACATGATCCAAAGTACTAAGTCATGACTCCTAGCTAGTGATTACATAGAACTAGAAGCAACTTCTTCTAAAAGTTTATAAAAAACTGCATACTAATTAGAAAAAATTAGTAACTAAGAGTCTACAGCTCTTAAGAGTGAGAACTAGAAGCGATTCCTCCCACTCCTTCGCTTGCTTGACTCTCAAAGTTATTCAAGTCATGTAGGCTTAAAAGAGGAGCCTCCTATAATTGGACCCAACCTACTTCATTTGTAGTTTGCAAATCTATCTCTTCAAGGTCTATTGGTGAATGATCCAAACCTATCATTATGCTGAGACATTTAAATGTGAATTTAAGTTTGACTTTGAACTTTAAAGTTTAAATTTTAAGTTGCAAATCAGATTATGAAACCTTCAAATTCAAGCTCTCACCTAGTATTTGTTTGTTGCGAAGTTATAGATTGTAATGGAAAAATACAAGGTCATTTAAGCACTTTTCTGTCAATTGGTTGTGCTTCTTAGAATATATTTTCTCAAACATGCTCCAGTTGCACTCACAACCTGAAGCACTGCATGCTTGGTTTAAGATTCGGATGTCGAATCTCTTCAAATATGGCGTATCACTACAAAAGTTTTGCCACCAAAGACCTAGCAAGTGGCAAGAGTTCGTGAGTAGACGTAGTAAATACTAAATAGCAAAAACTTAAAAAGACAACAAAAGTTAATAAAACATTTAACATACAAAATAAAGTTTAAACAAATTTAATGAATTGATGAAGCCTTCAAGCCTCAAAAGGTACCTAGCAACATCTTAGGCCTTTCTCGTATAAGAATGGTATAGGAAAATAATTTAGTTGGTGCTCTATAATCCTATAGTTGGGAAAAGACACGACTTTGAAATTTTGGATCAGGGAAGCACCTTTCCATGCATGTCATAAGTCCTCTGCGAACCTCCCCATCCTCATTAAATTTGCTCTTATCATAAAAAAAAACTATGGGTTTAAGAAGTACCTGGTAGCATGTAAGGGGGAATGCAATTTCCTATCCCAACGTGCATAAATAATGTACCAAAGAGGCTTATACTTTGCCTCCTCATGCCCATATCTTCTTTTGATGGCCTCCTTTCTAGGATCCATCGCCTCATAAATGTAACCCATAGCGGGTTTGTCACCATCAACCATCCTGAAATTTCAAGCTTTCAAATTTAAATAAATATGAAACATTGAAAACAAAAATAAGCTTGAAATGAAATTTAAAACATGAAAAAGTTAAAATACTTGAAGTACCTGAGAACTCTAACAAGGGACTCCATCACAGCAATAATCTCTTCGGCATCTTTCCAGAAATCATCATTAAACACAAGTGTAACAACTTCAATGCCTTCAAGTGTCTTGGAATGTTTAGATGCCATCCACTCAGGTCCAAGAACATCCTCTTGAGATTTATCTTTTGCTCAACCACAAATTGCAAAGATATGAAATTTGTTGCAAATCTAGTCACTGCAGGTTGAACAATTTCTTTACCTTCAGTGTATTTTCTCATGGTGTTTAGGACAATAGTGTGGTTGTATAGGTATTTGGTTATGGATTTTTCCTTCTTTGACAACATCATGTATCCAATGAAGCTTACCAATGTCCTCAAGCATTAAATCTATGCAATGGGCAACACAATAGGTCCAAAAAATAATGGGGTGCCTAATCTCAAAAAGTCTACCAACAGCCATATAATTAGCTGCGTTGTCGGTGACAATTTGTACAACATGTTCTTCTCCCACTTCTTGAACGACTTCCTCCATCATTTCACAAATAAGTTGTGTAGTCTTAACCTTTTCTAAGGCATCCATTGATTTGAGAAACATTCTACCTACTGGACAAGATACAAGGAGATTTATTAAATTTCTATTCCTCTGATCTGTCCATCCATCACTCATGATCGTGCACCCTGTTTCTACCCATGATGAATGAAACTCAGATAGCACAAGCATGGCATCTTCAACACTTTCTAATAGCAAATTTGTCCTAATTCTCTCTAATGAAGGGGCTTTGAACCCTGGACCTGCAACAACAACTGCATCAATCATAGCTTGCCAATAAGGACTTATGGCACAGTGGAAAGTTATGTCAAAATAGTACCAAAAGTTAGCAATGGCCTTCCTTCCCTAACTAGGGATATTTTTTTTCCAACCAATGGTCTCCAAGGTAGGTTGGGAACTGGTTTTTGTGCGGGGAGAAAAAAAGGTGTTTATGTTTCCACCTCCAATGTTGAATCCAGGAGGATTCATTTGGCCTTGAGTTTGACTTGGACTTGGAGGCATGTGTGGAAAACTTGGGAACTGCATTGAGGATTCAACAGAGGGAGATGACTATGTGGTAGTGGAAGAAAAATTGTCAACCCTAGGAGTTCCTATTTCTTTTTTTTTTGCTTGTATTTCTTTGCATTATGCTGAATCAACATATCAATGGCCAAGGTTGCTTGGTGTTTGATATTTACATCAACGTTTTTGCAGAGACCTATATCATGGCTAGGTATCTGTGCAAGTTGGTACTTGAATCTATAAATGCCTCCACTGCATTTCGCCTTGCAAAATTTACAAAGGAGCTTAGGGTCTCCAAGAATCTTATCACAATAAGCCCAATCTGTTGAAAATAGCAACAATAAATGCTAAATATAGAAGTGCTAAAAATAGCATTGCTATAAATAGCATTTTGGGATACATTCCAATTTTAGTTAGTCCCTGAACTAAAGTTGAGAATTAAAATTCGAATTTGATCTTAGCAGTTGTTTGAAAAATAATTAATTAATTCATCTTGAGTTAATTATTTGGAGAAAAATCAAACATAGTCTATGTGAAGACATGCCAAACAATTTCCTTTGATTGAGGAAGTTTTATCCTTAATTAAAGTGATCAGGATGAGTTGTACTTTGATGTTGGTAATTAGTTAAGCTCAGTTAACTGGAGTTAAGTCCAGTTAGATTAGTCTCCAACAGTTTGTGGAACTGATTGTGAGTTCAGTTAGTTAATGCATTGCATGCAATATGTAACTACTGTACTTCAGATAACTGAATATTCTCTCATAAATAACTCATGCATGTCAGTTCAGTCAGAGACCCAGTTGAGATCAGATGATGGGACAATGTACTATCAATTGTAGGAATATTCCATTGAGGATATCCCTTGCTTGCAGAAGGAATTCATTCCTTGGAGATTGCACAGTTACTTCTGAGTTTGGTGAGTTGTGTGAGAGGTCAATTCACACAGGTGGTAGCCAGAGGACCCAAGAGAAACTGCGCAAGTAAATAGGAGGCTTGGAGGACTGAGGGAAGGCATATGTTGTGTCTATTCAGTCTATGAGCAGCATTGAGGGATTATACTGAGAGTTGGATAGCTTGTGAGCTAAAGCTTTGTGTCATCTAGAGATATTTCCACTTGTATGATAATACAAAGATCGAGGTTTTTAGTTGAGGCTTTCCCCAGAGTATTCTTCTGTGTTCATGTGTGATTGATTTCTCATTCTCTGTTATATGTGTTCAAATTGATCTTGCTCAAAATCAATTAAGCTTCCACAAAGTTTGATGTAGAAGTAGATCAAGTATTTTGCTTTAGTATATTGCATTATCAGGTGATCTACAGTGGGAATTTCTACACAAGCAAAGTCCTTCTCCCTCAGCATTGTTGTTGTTTTGGACTTGTGTTTAAATTGCTGCTTTTGTTTAGATTTGGAGTTGTGCCTTCTATTTAATTTGCCTCCTGTAAAAGACAATAAAAAAATTAAAATTAAAAATTCCATATATAACTTCGCAAAAAAGAGGGTTGGTTTTAAAGGATATGAGGTTTTGTTAAGGATCAGAGAGGAGTCTGTCTAGCAACACAAGCACATTTCTACCTAATATATCATTATGACCTTGAAACACAATTAGGTATATATGAGGAAATGCTACCTAAAGGAAATATTATCAACATGTATTGCATTGTAATCTTGAATTTTCAAGTTCGTTTAGCATAAGACAATTGAACCAATACATCAATAACATATTCTGGAAGAACAAAAATACCCAAAGTTGTGAATGCATGGTTAAAGCCTTTGGAGTCAGCAAGACATCGACCAAGGAAGGAATGCTTGATGACTCGGCTGGTGGTTGGTATGAAACCATTTCTTAGTGCATTTTTTAAATCTATTTAAGCCCCATTTATAGGGTTGAAAAGTCATAACCAAAGGAATACGTTGAACATTCGATTGATGAACAGTGAAACTTGAAACTTGCCATTGAAAACGACATTGAAACTTCAATATAGTAATATACCTATTATTTAAGCCAAGTGCCAATGTACCTCGATTGTTGAATAGTGAAGCAGCTAAGCCTGAAGGTAACACACGTTGAAGGTGACGCGTGACTGCCCGAGGGTCGATATGGAGTATGGATAGAGTACATGTTGGTGACTACCCGATGTGGATTCTAGACTTAGGCTCACCCTAGCGGTTCCCTGATATGAAGTATGGACTGTGTAATAGTGGGTAGTGATTGATTACTGAAGGTCTCGATGTATGAGTTGCGGGCCTGAGAAATGAGAAATAAATTTTGGAACTACAAACGTTTAGTTTTTCGCAATGCGGCATACCTAAACTTGAAAAACTCGTGCTCATTTAGTCAAGGCTGAAAATCGAATAAATCAGAATCAATCATAGGAATCTGCTTTAATTGGCAAGTCGCAAGTCAAACTTGCATTGACCATGAGTTAAACTTGGTCAACGTGAGTTTGAATCACAAATATTTGGATCAAATCATTTGGAGAGTGATCAGATTTTGACTCGTGATTAATCGCGATTGAATGGCGAGTCTTTTTTCACTGCTTGTAACTGAAATGTGAACTGAAAATAGGAGATCTTACAATTGAAACTAATTGTGAATTTTCTAAATTCAAATTGGCTCATTAGCATGGTTTCTATTTGCGGCTAGGCGTGTCAATGTAAGAGATTCATTTTAGATCAGGTTCATGGAGAAAATGTTTTATGGAAGATGTTTGTTTTATGTCGAGGAAGACATAGTAATAATTTTTATTATATTTGAATAACAATAGTATCTACTCTGTATCTCTCGTGTCTCATTATTTTTATCTCCTGTAATTCATACAGAAAGTGGGGTAATAGTGGACATGTAGCATCAAGCTCCACTCTTTTTAATCCAAAGTTCTGCATGCAAACCTTTGTGTCACTTGCGCCGCAAAGCCTTCGCTGTTGAATGTGGAGTTAACACCTACCTCTGCATGACAAAAGCTACACATACCTTTTGACTTGGTTTTTTCACCTTTTGTCCATTCTTGTGTGGAGTCTGGGACAACAAGCTCCACATACTTTTTTTCCATACCTCTATGTGAGTGTAACTTTGCACATTTTCTTTGCTTCAACCAATATCAAAAGCATTTGTGAGCTTCTTTCAAGGGATGAATACATGCTTCAATCATGGAAATTAGCAAAGTTTCTAAAGCAAAAAATAACCATGGAAATATCCTTTTCCATTTCAAATATGTTAGGATTCTATTGAGAGTTTTTTAGAGATAATTATTAACTGGCCCTCTACTTTTCCTTTTTCTCAATATAAACTGCATCTCTTATTACATTTCTAATCAAGAGATTTACATCAAATACTAGATCAAAAGGCCAAGGACTTTTAATAAATGCCTCCTTGTCCAGTAGAAGAATAAATGGTCAACATGTAAGCTTGGATCCAATTTATTGGGAATTAATAATTATGCTGAAAAATGACTACTCTTGTTTGAATCTGGAACTATGTTTAAGCTTTGAAAATGGATTTTCCTCCAAAGTGATCTTGGAAAGGTCCTTATTAAAGGCTTCTTTATATCTCCTCCACTATAATGAATGGCTTGTATATTGAAAAGTATAGCAGAGCTCCCTTCTGAAAAGCCTGATCTTCCCATTGTCACCAAGATCTCATTTTCCCCAAATTGGACCCAAAACAACATTGAGTACTTAATTATGATCCAACCTGAGAAATTTTGATTGACACTGCAACTCAAGAGCTATTCAATTTAAAGTGCGCTAATAGGATTCATCATTCTTGCATTGAATAAGTATATTGTTTTTGAATTTGTCATTTATGCTTGTAGTATGTGTTACTGACCTTGTGTCACCTAAAAGGGTTTTTATTCTTGGACTATGACAATGCTAGTAATATTTAGGCCTTTTGTAGTATTTGTACCCCATGATCATTTTTGCAAGATGTATGTCCTGTGTGGAAAGAAATAAGCATTTAGTTATTACCTCCTGAACTAAAGCACTATTTCTTTTATTAGGTGCCATGTAACGTCATCTACAAATTGAGGACGAATGGGACGTAATATCCTATCCATCCCTGCAGGCTATAGTCCTCCATAAAGGGGAGAAACCCCAAAATACCCATTGTTGGGCAATTTTTGGGGAAAATGGGCTTAAAAAGCCCAAATTTGGGGTTTGGAGTAAGGTTTACTCAATCACTTAAGAATATGAAACCCCTCTAGAAAATCTATAAATAAAGAAGGATTGAACTCATTTTGGATCACCAAGTGTGGATTAATTCATTTGTTCTTGAGAATTAGATCTGAGATTTTTTTACCCCTTCTATCTCTTGTCAATTTCGGTGGTGAAAGATTCCCCCCCTAGTTGACATTCCCTTATTATTTCTCTATTTGTGAACAAGTGTCTCTAGCTAGTCAGCGAATTCTGTTGGATATTGGTCTCTTGTCTTTTTTTGGGCACAAAATTTATGTTAAAGGTGAATGAATTTGGAGGATAGTGCAAGATAGCTTAGTTATGTTTGACATACACCTCTCTTGAAGGAAGCAACAAAGTTTTTGAGTCCTTAATATCTTATTCTGGGCAAAGCACTTACCTTAGGCAGTGGATTCGTTTCTGTCACCTGGAGTAGCAGAACTCTTTTCTTTATTTAGTTTTTGCATGCACAGTTAAAAGGAGCACTTCCCTAGTTATTAATTCTCAACCTTAGATAAGGAAACATGTTTGCATATCTCATATCATATTCAGTAGAGGCAAACTTTAATTGTCTTTCATATCCATGCAAGGAAGGTGCATTAGGATTAGGAGTTAAGAAAGTTGATACATTGTTGTACATGTTTCCAGACTCATTGTACCTTCTAGACTAAAGGAAAAGTGAATAGTAATGTTTGAAATTTTTAGTTATTTCATGTTTCAAAGAGAAATAAATAGTGATGTGATTTGAGTTTCAAATCTATGTACTTGTTGTTACTTTCTTGAGTGGCATGTGCTTCCCTATTTAGAACAAGGGGTTTTTCTGCAGTATCTAGCCTCTGAAGCTTCTTCAATGAAAACTAAATATCAAATCATGTCCTCATACTCCAAAGCATCTAAGGCATCACCCTAGAGAAGCTCCAAAGTAAACCAATGAGCTTTGACAGGCCAACTCCAACCCCATGTCACCATACAAGTGTTGACATCACTGCTACAAAAATTATTCTGAAGTGTTGCATCCTACACCAATTCCTAAGATGGATTCCCAGAGGGGTTCTAGAACGAGGCTCAACCTTCATTACCATATTGAAGACTTTTCAAACGGATCAGTCCTTTTAAACCATACTAATTTTTACACTTTCACAATTTGGCCTTGTTCCTATCAATTTATATTTTGTATTGAAAAGTCATTCCTATTTTACCTATTTATTAACTTTAGGAACAATTATAGGTCAGCTCCAGCAAAATGTCAACAAATTTGTGGGTTTGGTTGGCATTTCTCCAAATAATATCACACATGTATATATAATCACACATTTTCCTTTTTAGATCTTGATTGGTTGAACAAAAAGGTTTGTTGCCTGTGTAATTTGTCCCATACCTCCACATCAGCGCTCATCAATAACAATCTTCTTAATTATTCATTTGTGTGCACATTAAGGTGCCTTTTGGTTGCTATTTTTGATGGAGAAACCTCTGACAGTACACCTTTTACCACAGAGATGTTGTTGTTGGATAGAAATCTCCATAGGAGTCTTACACCAAACATATAAATGGCTATTGTATATCACAATAATAAGCATTAACATATGAAGATGTGGCAAACCCTAAACTTTGTGCATTCAATCCATTACTTTTTCTTTCATGGCAGATTTTGTTCTGCATAGTAGATGTGTTGTGGCACTTGAGTGTGTTCGCATAAAAAATTCTAAGGCCAAACCCGGATTCTCATGTGTCATGGAAATTCAACATATGCCTTGTTCACCTAATAACTACTTGTAACTCATATTAGGGTACTCATGTACAATCTCAACTCATCCCACTTAACAAGTTACCAAGACAAGGCTCATCACATCCAACCTTGGTCTAAAACAATTAAGCAACACAATGTACATCCTAACATGCCATAGCACCTGACATGTCTTATAATTTCTTGGCACTATGTGGCATGTGTTAACATCCCCTACATTCCTTGGCATGCTTTGACACTCCCTAGCACACCGTGGCACTACATAGTATACCTTGTCACTCTCTCCTTAGCACACCTAGAGATTGTTGACACTCTTGATCACAAACTCTTATTCATTCATTTCCATGCATTTTTACCTAGTTCTCCCTTGTGTTTCCCTAGCACTCCTTATCATTCCTTGACACGTGTTGTTACACCCTAGCACCTATGACATCTTGGCATGTCGCCTTAGCCTCTAGCATGCCTTAACACTGCTTAGCATACCTTGTCAATTTGTCCTTAGCACACCTGGAACTCACTAAAACTTCTAATCACAAACTCTTATTTATTCATTTCCATTTATTTTGACATAGTTCTCCTTTTTGTTTCCCTCACACTCCCAGCTAACACTTCCTTGCATGTGTTGGCACATGTTGGCCGCATGTCGCCCTATAACTCTAGAATTCCTTAGCATTGCCAAGCATGCCTTGTAATTCCTCCTTAACATGAACTCATTGACACTCCATGCCACACACTCTTATTCCTTCATTTCCATGCATTATGACCTAGTTCTCCCTTGTGTTTCCCTAACACTCCTTGGCACACATTGGCACACCATGGCACTTGTCACATCTTAGTAGGCTTTCCTATCACTTTATCGTCTATTGGCACTGCTTATCATACATTGTCACTCCCTCCTTAGCACACCTATAGCTTTTTAACACTCCCTATCACACATGCACATTCATTCATTTACATGTAATTGAAATGAGTCATCCCTTGTGTTTCCTTGGCAATCCCTAGCATGTGTTGGCGCCAAATCCTAGAACCTAGCACACATTGGCATGCCTTAGCACTAGGCATGTCTTGACATGCCTAACATTCCTTGAAACTTTCTAACATGTGTTAGCACTTCCTGAAATTCCCTGCACACCTTGGCACTCCCTAGTTTTCATGCTGTCATAGATAACCTTACCTTTTTTGTGACTTGGGAACCCAACCAAGTCA
>APFE030965599.1:0-10897 GCA_000404065.3 Pinus taeda | reverse complement strand
AATAGCATCCTGCAACTCATAGACCATGATCCATATGTCTAAAAATAGATATAGTCTAAAAATAGACTTTGCGCCAAAAATAGCCTGCGGGACCACTTAGTGAAGGCGACTTATTTTCACTAAGATCCATCATGTTGTTGCATTTTCAACAGGACATGTTGTGTCTGCTGCAGGTGTTAGAATTGACCCCAAAAGAGTAAGAGCAATACAGACCTTGTCTGTCCCAAGATCAAAGAAGGATATCCAGTCCTTTCTGGGCAAGATAAATTTTGTAAGGAGGTTTATTCCAAATTTTGCAGAACTTGTAAAACACATTACCTCCATGTTGAAAAAGGGATCAGAAATCAAATGGACTGATGCAGCATGAAGATCTTTTGAATCCATCAAGAGAGCTATTATGGAAGCTCCTACTTTGATCAGCCCAGATTACAGCAAGGAGTTCCATATATTTTCGTCTGCCTCTGATGACACCCTTGCAGCAGTTTTGTTGCAAGCAGATGAGGAATATTCAGAGCATCCAGTGGCATTTTTTAGCAAAACCTTAAGGGATGTTGAGCTTAGGTATGATATCATTGAAAATCAGGCATATGCTCTTATCAAGTCTTTGAAAGCTTTCAGAATTTACATTCTGCATTCGAAGGTAATTGCATATGTGCCTTCCGCTTCAATAAAAGATTCCTAATGCAGCCTGATGCTGATGGAAGAAGGGCTAAATGGATTGCAAATCTTATTGAATTTAACATATAATTGAAGCCCACCAAGCTTATCAAAGGTCAGGGCCTTGCTAGACTAATGGCTGAAGAAAATTTCAGAATGCTGGACATGAATTTGATGAGCATAAATTCAGAGGATGGTCAGACAGAAGAAGAAACAGTTGAACCAGGGCAAAATCAGTCATTGGCAGAAAATGTAGTTTCTTGTGAATGGTATTCTACAGTGGCTCAATTCTTGCTAAAGCTAGAAGTTCCTCCAGGCCTTAGTTCAAGCCAAGCCAGAACTTTCAAGCTCAGGGCATCCAAATACTGCATTCATGAAAATCTGCTCTATTGGAGGGACCCCTCTGGAATTCGTTGAGGTGTCTGGACAAGGAACAATCCATGGAGGTCATGCAACAGTTTCATTCCAGCATATGTGGAGGGCATCACTATTGGAAAACTATAGCCCATAAGATCCTCAGAGTTCGATATTATTGGCCCACCTTATTTTCTGATGTCTTTTCATTTGTTAAATCTTGTGACAGGTGCCAAAGATTTGAAGGGGAGCAACAATTGAAGTCCTTGCCCTTAAAACCAACACATGCTAGTGGCCCTTTCCAACGGTGGGGCTTGGATTTCATAGGGGAAATAAATCCACATTCCAGTGGCCAGCACAGATGGATCTTAGCAGCCACAGATTACTTCACTAAATGGATTGAGGCCATCCCTACCAGAGAGGCTGATCATCATGTGGTCATGAGGTTCTTGACAGAGAATATCTTCACCAGTTTTGGTTGTCCATATAAATTAGTCACAGACAATGCAGCAGCCTTCAGGGCAAAAGAGTTGGTGGACATGTGTGACTCAATGGGCATTAAGTTAGTTCATTCCACCTCATACTACCCTCAAGGCAATGGTCTAGCAGAATCTTCCAACAAGAGCCTGATAAGGATAATTAAAAAGCTATTGGAAGACAACAAAAAGAATTGGGATTCTAAACTCAAGTATGCATTGTGGGCTGACAGAGTGACCACCAAGAAATCCACTGAGAATTCTCCATTCAAGCTAGTATATGGCACTGAGGTTGTATTCCCAATTCAGCTAACGCTCCCTATGACAAAGTTTTTACAAGAAGAGCATAATGAGGAAGAGGACATGGCAAAAAGGATCACTGATTTAGCAGAGGTACATCAAATCATAGAACAGCTAGTTGAGAAGTCTGCAGCAAATCAAAAGAGAATCAAGGAGGCCTTTGATAGAAAGGCAAAGGCAGACAATTTTCAGGTTGGAGACTTGGTTCTTAAGTGGGATACATTGAAAGAAAAGAAAGGCAACCATGGGAAGCTTGATGCCCTATGGACCGGACCTTTTGTCATCACTCAGATCTAGGGGAACAATACTTTCATGCTGCAAAGTATGGAAGGAGAGATAGGTTTTGATGGCCTAGTTAATCGGTGATTTTTGAAAAATTATATTGTTTAAGGTCTCTAGGCCTTAAAGTTGTAAATATGTTGTGTTATTAGTTTAGGTGTACGCTTAATTAGACTCCATGCCCAATGGAACACTAGGAAATTTTGCTCATCTGGTTTTGACAGGAAAGGCATTGGTCTGCAGTCCTTGAGACCTCACAGGGAGGATCTCATCCCCAGAAGGAGTCAGTGTTAGCTCTGTTACATATTTTTGATATTTGAGGATCAAAAATAAGCTCGGTCCTTGGTTATGCTCAAAGGAGGCCTATACTGGTCATTCTCACCTTCTCCTTTACCTCACTCATCCTCCCTTCATCTCCATTTCCCGTGCTTTTCTGTTAAAAACCATATATAAAACCCTTGTTTCTTAAGCCCCAGGCGTTAAGATCCAAAACCACATAAAACCACGCCCCATACGACCTGGCGCCTCCACAAACTCTTCACCCGTAACCTCTGCCATCGATCTCCTCCTCCCAATCCAACGACTCCCCGTCACGTCCGATGGAAAACCTGCACAATTGATTCCCCACCGTCCGATCATCTCCGCCACGATCGGACGGCATTTGCTCTCCCCGCGTCCACGAAGTAACGGTACGTTAGTGCATGATGGAGGGTGGTTTTCCTCTCTCCTCCGCCACCACGGGTCACGCATTGGATGGGATCGCGCGCATCCGTCCTTTTACTACCCTATGCCCTAAAGCGGTGCGATCAAAACAGCGTACCAATTAATCCTCCGTTCCCGCCCGATAACCACCGCGCGCCTTCATCACCTTATTACCATTGGATCTGCCCGCTTGAGATCCAACAGCTCACAATCATCCCGCTCTCGCCTCTTCCGATATCCCCGTTGACTCATCTCCATCGTTTATCCTCCCGATCCAACAGCCAGTCTCGCTCCTCCATCTAGCTCGTACATTCGCCACATAGTCCACCCCCCTTGAACATTTCCATATACCCGAAGGTCGAAGGTGACCGACCTGCCAGTACCAGTCACAATTGCTCCCCAACAACCACATTCAACAGACAGTATGGCCAAAGAGGAAAAGGACAGAGCATGAGCACGCAGCGACATTTAGCAGTTATGGAACTTCATGGATACAAACACTCCAACTGCCTGAGAGGATAGCAGAGCACCCGAGGAGATCAGATTCACCCATCGAGACAAGTAAATGCACTTAGAGACTCCATCAAGCAGTTAAATGTGGTTGGTGGTCAATTATGACCCCTCCATACCTAGAATGGCCAAGTGCCTTTGTAATGAAACTCTATATATACCCACAAACAAGATGTAATCAGGGTTGATGGTTGATGTTTTTATGTAAGGTTCAACTTCTGGAGACTGTAACTATTTTGATACTTGCAGTGTCTTGTCTTCATTTTCAGCTAATACAAGCTTCTTTTGTTGTTAATTGCTCACTTTCCATTTATCTTCTCTTCCAAGTTGTGCTTGATATGCTGTATTCCTGAACTCTTGATATTTAGCATTAGAGTAGCTATCATCCTACCTTTGTGTTAAAATCTTGCATGTATCATTGAATAAGTTATTCAGGTTTCTCTTCATCTGGTGCCAGAGAGCTGTCATCCTGTCTGTGCATTAGTAGATTAGATTTGCAAACTTCTTTACTGGTTGTAGCCGGCCATCACATGGTCTTGTGCATCTGCTGGTGTGGTCAGTATTCTCCATAGTCACCCAATCTTAAACTGTGAGTAATTGGTGGTCTAAATCCTTGTAGTCTGGGGGTGTTCACGCATGTCTAGAGTCAAGCAAAGTAGAAGTGGTTATCTAGCTTGGACAAACATCATTCCTTCCATTCATCCATTTGCAACAATAAGTTGAATTTATATGTTACCAAGCATCTCCGAGCTACAACCTAGGAGAGTTTCTTGGAATCCTAACACCCCTAATAGACTATAAATCATCTTAGGCTTCTCATGTCCAATCTTAACTCAACCCACTTAACAAGTTACCAAGTCAAGGCTCACATCCAACCATGCCCATAAAGCAACTAAGCAACATAGTTTACATCTTCACATGCCATAACATCTGGCACGTATAACAATCCATTGGCACTACATGGCACACATTATCATCCCCTACATTCCTTGGCATGATTTGCCACTCCCTAATAGACCCTACCACTCCCTTACATGCCCTAACACTCTATCATGCCTTGGCACTGCCTAGCATATACCCTTGTCACTCCATCCTTAACACAATTGGAACTTGTTGACACTCCCTATAACACACTCTTATCTATTTATTTCCATGCAATTTGAACTAGTTCTCCCTTGTGTTCTCGTGGCACTCCCTGATACACATTGGCACACCCTAGGACTTGGAGCATCTTGGCATGTCACCCTGGTACTTTAGCATTCCTTGGAACTACCTAGCATACATTGTCACTCCCTCCTTAGCACACCTAGAATTCACTGATAATCCCTATCACGCACTCGTATTCATTCATTTCCATGCATTTGAAACTAGTGCTCCCTTGTTTTTCCGTGACACTCCATAACTCTCCCTGACATGCATTGGCACACCTTAGCACCTAGCACATCTTGTCATGTTTCCCTGGCCTCTAGAATGTCGTTGCACTGCCTAGCATACCTTTTCACTCCCTCCTTAGCACACCCTGAAATCACTGACACTTCCTATCACAAACTCTTAATCGTTCATTTGCATGCATTATTTTCACCTAGTGCTCCCTTGTGTTTCCCTAACGCTCCCTAACACTTCCTAGCAATATTTGGCACACCTTGGCACCTAGCACATATTGGTTGCATGTCACTTTGGCATGTTAGAATGACTTAGTGCAGCTTAGCATACCAAGTCGCTCCCCTCTTACCACACCTGGAACGCATTGACACTCCCTGTCACACACTCTTATTCATTCATTTCCATGCATTTTGACCTAGTGCTCCCTTGTGTTTCCCTAGCACTCACTAACACTCAGCACACATTGGCACACCTAACTGCAATGAGTTTCACTAACAGTCAATCCAAAAACCCTTCCAGAGTCTAGCTAGTTACTTATTCTTCACTAAGATATTAGGGTTAAGTTTATTGTATAGTGTTCACTGTGAAAATCTTACTAGGTTTTTTTATCGCATTACTTGGAAGGTGGCTAAGCTACAAGCATGACGGTAAGGTTCCTGAATCTTGGATTGTAAAACTAACCAACAAATATATGACTATAAGATCTTTGGGAAATTGTAGTTCTCTAAAGAGATTCATGGTAGTGATTTTCCCATTGCGCTGGACCCGATAACTCGATTGTTAATTAGATGCAGAGAAGTGGTAGTTTGATGCTGTAAATGTCAAATGTACAGTTCAACAACATGATGGAGGCTTACCTCTGACATCAAAATTTAGTTTGTTATCTTTGTGAAGCAAACCCCACGATTTCCAAGTGTGACACCCTCCTTGCAACAACACCCTTCGAGTAGTTACCCAGTGACTTCCTTGCCTTTGATTGCCCTCTCCTCATCTTGTTCACTCTCAATTCCTTCTCCCTTACTCTCCTCTCACTGTGCTCTTTTGATTCCTATTCTCCTTATCCCAATTTCTCTTCTCTTTCTACTTATCACTCCATCCTTCTAGTTAGTTAGGGCTTGAATAACTAGATTTTCCCTTTCCTGCCATTTGGCCTCCCATATTCTCCCCATCTGTCATTTTCCCTCTTCCTAGGTCTGTTCTAGAATCGACAAGGTGTGCGGGAGGAGAAAAATCCATTCATGAGTGCTAATAGGTTGAAAAATATATCCTCGCCCTCATTGATCACATCAAGGCCTATAAATATTATGCCTATGAGTGTCTGTGAGTCTCTTCTTAGGTCTTGGGTTGAACTATTTTTGCTCTTTCAACTATATGAGTCGAATTATATGCTCTTTAACACCCCCCATTAATAGAGTTCCTTATAATTGTATCATGCCCCTGGTATAAAGACATATGTATAGGTTAGTATGGTATATGTTGAACTTTGGTTATTACCCCCACCTTGAAGTCATTGAGGTTCCATCTAACTCCCCCTAGTTAATACAAGGTTCATTGAGTTAGAAAAATGTGCCATCAATAATTCTAAGTGGTTCCGTTAAGGAAGGACCATTGGTTGAAGCCTCATCAATGGAGATTGGGTCTATTGTTAGGGTTTTGATTCAGTTAGACATTATTCACTATTATAGTTGTGGGCATAGAGTAATTATGATCTTCCCCATGTACACAAGGATAACTAAGAAGTGTTTCCCATAATCATGCAAGTGGAACTTCAATGTGTACATCAGGGTAACCACAAAATATTTATCATATTTACACAATGCAAGGTGATATGAAATAATTTACATTATATATGTGAATGTACTAAGATCAGGACCATTAGCATCATATCTACATATTTACCAGAGACAAGGGTCATTACTGTTAACACTCAGGTTGTCCCTTGGCTCCTTAAGGGATATGGCCGAGGTAACCACAAACCAATCTTTGGACTGCAGGTCCTAGCCTACCTGCAATCAGAGAGGGCTCTCTCTTATAATTTAGCTTTGTTTGAGGCTGATTTTAGGCTGGTTATGATGTTCTTTCGGTTTTGTTTTGATTTTGGTGGGAAGGATGATGTTTTCAAGCAAAGTTGGGATGCATAGTGTGAGAAGTTCGAGCCATTGGGCATGGAGTCATGGATTAGGGCTTGTTGTTGTGTTTTCTTGGTCACAAGAGGAATACAGAGCAGGATAGCTACACATAAAACAATATCAATTGCTAAAAAAAGATGGAATGAAGGCCAGAGATGAAAGGCAACTAAGAATCTTTCATCAGCTAACAGAGAAGGGAGGTGAATGAATGTTTATCTAGGAGTAGTCAAGAATTCCTAAATAACAGTCATATGTGAAAGAAACAGTGTAAACATGATCATTTAAGTATGCACATTCATAACTATTCCTGAGGAAAACATGTAGAAATAACAGAAATTGAGCATAGAGTGTTGCTAAGCAAATTCTAAACTATTCTTCCTTTCTGCTATTTAGATGGTGGCACATAGATGATATAGCAAACATAAAAACTGAAAACAGAGATAAGAAACACTTATTGAGCCATGTAGAAGCACAGGAATTCCATAGTCACTCTTCAGCCATTAAAAACACAACAGATAGTTTCAACATCCAAGCATTCCAACAGTCTTTGATTATAGATGCTCTCAAAGTATACAGCGCAAGTCTAAACTCCGGATTATCAACCAACCAACCCTTAAAACAATGAATCAGGGCGGTTTATATAGGGAAAATATCCCAAAAATATCTATTGCAGCAGATTTTAAACAGATCTGAGGGAAATGAGTGCTTTAATCTATCTTATCTTGAAGTAAATGCATAAAATATTTATCTAAGTGCTGCGCTGGGGCAGCTGCCTCAAAAATGAGTAAAAATGTGTCCTTTGCTCTTATGCACTGGCCATTTATCATAATTGCACATTGGTCTCTACTCCACTGCTCTTGAGTGGCTTTGATGTGCATTAACTGTGATTTGAGAGCCTTAAGTGGCTTCATTGCTTTCTTTGACTTTGATGGAGGCTTTTAATGTTCACCTGCTTTGATATTGTCGATCTGATACTCTTTGCCACTTCACTGGTACTTTTTTAATTGAATCTGGGCTTTAAATCTCCTATTTGCTCCCTTTAGGCGGTTCTGCTGCTCCTGGGTGGCTGTGATTCTTATTAAATCTGATGTGACTCGACTTTAATGGCCTTTAACTCTGTTCTGATACTCTTTTAACTGGTCAATTCGCTCCTTTCTGTTTCTTTCGGGCAAAAATAATTGGTGCAAACCATGCGCTGGACTGAGGCTTTCCATTTTGGCCATTTTTTCTTAGCGATGCGCGATTAGACTGCCCCTGATTTTCATTCCGGGTTTCCTAAGCAGCAATTTCGCCTTTCGCGCCTTTTTTCGGCAATGACATCAGCATGACGTCAACGGTGGGACCCAATACGACGGATGATGTCAGCGGGGTGACGTGGATGATGACATCATCATGACACGGTGGCAGGGTGATGACGTCAACAGGTGACATGGCGCAGGTACAGCACAGTGGCAGGCGACGTGGCGGCAACGTCATGTGGTGACGTAGGTAAGCGGGGAGGGCGGTAAGCGGTTTGCGTCGGACCGCTTTTGGTACGGGAGTGGTATGTGTCAGGGGCGGCCCGATGCAATAGGAGGCCGATATCTGTCCCAGTGTACGACAGTGAAACCGTCGACCATCAGGTACTATCGTACCGCTACGAAGGGGCACCCGATATTCATTAGGGCCGTCGGATCTAGGAGGGCCGATCCTACGGTGGACGGGAGGGCAACATGATCGGGGTTTAGTATAAACGCGCACCCAATAAACATTAATTATTCGCGGCTGCGGGTGGTTAAAACCTTAGGTTTTGGGTTTAATGTTTTTATGGCGCGGGACTATGGTTATTCATTAATCGGACATTAATAAAATCCAAATGCAATGCGTGCGTGGGGTATGGTATAGTTTCATGTGCGGGGGGGTTTAATATGGTTATTTATTTAACCAGAAGTTAAATAAATCCCAAGGGTAATGAACGCAAAGGGGCTAACAATGGGTCCCAAATGGACCTAGTGTTTCCCGACTTTTAGTATTTGGCTATAGTTGCCATGGGGAGGAATATTTAGTGTTTTTTTGGGGTTTTTTTATATAGTATCTTGTAGAATAGGGTTAGGGGAAATGATTTAGGGAGCTAGATAATAAAGTTAGGAGTTAATATGAATCCGTGAGGTGAAGTGTAGGGGAAAAGTTAAGCTTTGTGAACTAAAAATTAGTTTATAGGGGGCGAATGAACTGCGGAGAAATGACTTTTGCACAAAAAAATGTGACTTCTCTTGACTGAAGAAAGTCAAAGCTTGACTTGGCTTTTCACCAAAATGGAGTGATAACAGGACTGGTTGGGCAGATCCCAAGGTCCTCAAGGGGATGTTAGTGAGTGATTTGGGAAATAAGAAGAAGGGGGAGTTAGAGATGCCTTGCTTGACTTGATCAAAATGAAAAAGTGCCTCAAAACTGTGATCTGGATAAATATAACACTTGAAAACATGAAATGGATCACATAGCTTGATTTCTGCAACCACAAAACTACTTACCTAGCCTACTTTACCTAGCATTTTTTCTTCTTTTGGTTTGGGTGCACTTGAACTAGCAAACCCAACTTTTCAACTTTTTCTTTTTTTACTGTCCTCCTATCTACATCTATACTTATTTCATCCAGGGGCTTAGATTAGGCTGTTGAGCACCCTTGCTTCTCTACTTATCTAAGAATCTGCCAAGATTAAGCTGTTTGGACAGATAATGGTTCTCTATATTCTACAATAGGAAATTGAAACCTAGGGAGACCAAGATTAAGCTGTTTGGACCTCCCTTTAACTGAAAAATTCTTCAAAAATGGAATAACTCATCAAAATTGGAATACAGCAGAGACACTTAGACTAGCACACTCTCATGGACACTTCTGGCCTTAGTAGCAAATATGGAACATTGCAGCATGCAAATTATCACATATTTGGTATGTACAAATGTCGATCATGAAAGATGAATACCTACTATGAGCAGGAGGCTAACAGTGGCTCCACTTGGGGATGGATTTTCCTTGCGAAAAGTCAAGAACAGCAGGTCAGAATGCCTTAATGTTTAGTTATTGTTGTACTCTGAAAACTTCCCTTTGCTGGTTGCTTTATTTATGAACATGACAGCAAACTTGAAGAGCTTAGGGCCTTCACTTCGGGCTTCAACTGCAGCAAGCTTGCTATCCAAACAGAAAACTAAAGTCCTACCTACCTACCCTAATCAGCACTTACTTTGCGGTTAGGTGAAATCAAATAGCCAGTGCAGCCATTTAAGCATTATAAACATCGGTGAGTTTTGTTGTTTGTGCCTGCTGGTGGTAAAAATGGAGATCTTGCCATAAGATATAACTTTGTTAACTTTTGAGAAGATCAGAAAACTGCTGACCTTCTTTTCTGAAACAAGAAACTGTACAAAAGGATCCCGCAACATATATATACAATTGAGGGGCTAAATTGAAGAACTGTACAAAAGTTTTGGATCACTATCATGCCTTGGAAACTGAATATCATCAACATTTTGACATTAAGGCACACAGCCTGCTAATGGAGAAGAGCACTTCTTTACTTCATCATACACCCTGTCAGCACATGAATCATATAAATCATGAACTGATATTTGTAATTTATTACAAGCAGGCTCATATGGCCCTTGACTGATATGTGTCGGCTGCTCCTCTTCTTCTTCGAAAAACTCAGATGGCTGAAAACAAAGAGGCATGGGATCGACTTGGATCACTTGGTCACGAACAGACGCTTTCGAATCTTCCTCAATCTGATATTCAATGGCTCTTTGGGGCTGCAAAACTAGAGGCAATATATTTTGAAAAATGATTTGGGCTTCCTCCAGATGATCAATATCAACACTTGCTGATACTTGCTTATTAACTACATGATAGTTCTCCTTAATAAATTGAAAAGAATCAACACAGAAAGATAAGTTTCATTCGCTGAAATCAAAATTTTATGCACTTTCCTCCTTTACTTCATAGCTGAGATAGGCACGTTGATCGTTGATTTTAGGCTGCTGATCCTGAACTGGGCTTTCTGCCAAAATAGGCTCTGACTCCTCTGCAAGGCTGATTTGGTCATTAGGCTCATAATCATCATCATACTCATC